>JABFPB010004041.1:0-15707 GCA_022817645.1 Ceratoteleas bidentatus | reverse complement strand
GGGACGCAAATCGGTAAAAAAATCGGTAAAGGAATAGAGAATTTGAATATGACTTTGAATATCGGTGAAAAATCGGTAAAATATCGGTCGAAAATCGGTAAAAAATCGGTTATAAAAACTAAAAGTTAATTAGTTTGTAATTTTTTTAATTGTAATTAGAGATATTTTTTATTAAAATAGCGATTGGGATAAGAATGTAGTGCCTCCTTATTTTATTTTTTTTAGATCTTGGCTAGTGACACTCGTGTCTCTTGATAGTCATATTCAAATTCTCTATTCTGACTTAAGATATTAAGGGTAGTCTATTTGCGGGTCAAAAAATACTCGAGTTATTTGACCAACTCGAGCGCAACGATTTTTTTACCGATTTTCGACCCGAGTTTTTACCGATTTTATAACCGATTTCTTACCGATTTTCGACCGATATTTTACCGATTTTTCACCGATATTAAAAGTCATATTCAAATTCTCTATTCTTTTTCCGATTTTTTTACCGTTTTTGGACCCGAGTTTTTACCGATTTTCGATCCGAGTTTTTACCGATTTTATAACCGATTTTTTACCGATTTTCGACCGATATTTTACCGATTTTTCACCGATATTCAAAGTCATATTCAAATTTTCTATTCTGACTTAAGATATTAAGGGTAGTCTATTTGTTGGCCAAAAAATACTCGAGTTATTTCACATATGATATTTTAATCACATTTGACTGAAAAGTTTTGGTAATTGCTGGTAATTTTGACTTACCTTCTCAAGATCTGAAAGAACTAATCAAAATGTCTGAAAAATTGGTTCCCGTCGAAGCGAGGGCCGACTTTTTCGATCAGCTTTCGTAACCGCGATGAAAATTCATAACGCGACCGTTCGAACCGGCACAAAGCGCGAACTTGTAAAAAAAGCGCAATATCAGCAGCAAAAGTGCGTTATCTCGTTGCGCCGCATAATAACGCGTGATCAATGAGAAGCCTATAAACCTATAAAGATGTTAACTCGCCGGTTGGGCAAAAATGCGTGTTGACATTTGCCAATTCCGACTGTATAATGCGCTTCCGATAAGCGGTTCGCGCGCGTTACGCTTATCAGTGGTATTCGCGCTTTTTGTGCGGCCACCGGTTCGACGAGTATGCGTTAAACGGTTCGCGCAAAAATCGCGCCAGTCGACGTACTGGTTTCAATGGCTTTCCAAAGGTGAAAGTAACGATATTAATTTATTATCTCAGTCGATTGAACTTTTTCGGCGCTTGACGCCGGGATGATTGCCGCGACTCTTTCATGCATGAGAACGTGAGCATGAAATGTTCGGAACGTTTTTTTAGTCGACGAGACATCGGATCTAAAGTCACGAAGATAGTTAATTAGCAATTTATTATTTAGTTTTTGAGAAGTCTTCATTTTTATGTTAGAATATCATCAGGAAAAAAAGTTGTTAGCCAATTCGGTAAAATACTAGTAGGAATTTTTATTGAATTTCCACAAAATTTATTGGGGTGATTTTAGAGGATTTTTGAAACTAATATTTTTTCAAAAGATTGATGTTATTTCGAAGAACAATTGATTTTTGCAGATATTTTTATTACAATTTTCGTGATATTCATTCCACTGCATCGATAATTTAGTGATATTGTTATGATATTCATACCACTAATTTGATATTAAAGAATATCACTGATGTTTCAGTGATATTCTTTAATGTCACTGAATACCACTGAATATCACTGAATATCACTGAATATCACTGATGTTTCAGTGATATTCGCAAAACTTCTACGATTTCAACGATAAGTTGAAATTCTCGAAAAGTTTTGGAGAAAATGATCTTACTAAAAATGATGAAAAATGTAGGGATATTTCTGGCAGAAAGACGTTTCGTTTATCTGCGGTAACACAATCGCTGTAGGGAAAGGACGAGAAAAGATGCTCACGCGACAGTGTTTTTAGTAGGTCGTACGATTTAGCCGCGTTTCGTACGTCGGCAGCTCATCGGTAAATCATCGTGTCGCATTATTCACCGGCAGAAAACAACCGAAAACTCGATTTCGCGGTCGATTTTGTCGGCGCAAAGCGTATCGAATATATTAATGCTTGCAAGAAATAAACCGTTCGACAAGATACCCGCTCTTAAACTATTTGATAATCCGATTGGCATTTTATTCGCCACGAATACGCATTGTATTCAAATCGACCGGTTTCAATTCCGACTCGATCGATTCCATTTTCTTTTTCAGCTGAAACACTTTCCAGTAACTTTTTTGCCCGAAAAAATTTCATTTATTTATATTATTTATTTATATTACTTATTCCAGAATTTCTTTTAGATAATTTAGATATTTACATTGTAATTTATAATCTGACTAAAGAGTTCCTACAGAAAAAGAATATTTAAAAATCTTCATTTTTCCTTGTCAATTATCTTGATTAAAAAGTCATGGTTCGTAATAAAATTGTATTCGAATATAAAGATAGTAATAGATCAGTCGAGCCATGCATACGATTCCCCAGTTTCGTATTCAAAGCCACGTAAATCCCATCATCCCTATAATGACGTCGTAGAATTTTTTAAATTACTCAAGGATCACGCAACGCCGAGGAACAAGATCGATTCGATCATCGTTTTTGTCGCGGAACGAGAGTATTATGCGGTCAGATGCGAGCAAGAAAATTCTTCTAAAATCTGACGACAACTTTCATCTAATTCTTGTTTTCCGCATTCGCGGCGCCGTAAAAGCCAATCGTACGACCAGTTTTTTCACGCCAACTATTATCGTCTTTCTGCAGGACAATCGCGGGGATTGACATTTCGCGATGACAAAAAATTAATTTATTTTATTCCCTCACTTCCTTCTGACACTTTTTCCTCGCCAACTTTTTCCACGCAGGATTTATGTTTTCCCAACTTTTTGCCCGGGTTTTTCGAATTCCCGAACAAATTTGTAATTATTTTGCCGAAGCATGAAAGATGAAAATGTGTTCAATCATGAAAGCATTTTTTTATTTTCGGTTTGAATTGTTGAAGAATCTCCAGGATGTCTTGTGGATAACGTTTCAATACCAAGTTTGTTTCATTGAGAAACGTTTCTGTCAAAAGGAAGAAAAAAATAAAACGGTCGTGGAACATCCGCTGTTGGAGTTCGAAGCGGATTCCCGTAATTTCCTGTGTACACGCTGTCGTCTGCATTTTGTTTGCGAAGCTTTTAAATCTCGTGTACGGACCCGTCTCGTGTGCAAACGAGACGTCCTTCGGTCCATTGAGCAAAATTTATGGATTAACATTCGGAAAAGGGCAATTGATTTGCGCGACGTTGAGCAAACGTGCGCGTCTTTGTCCGGCGTGCTTTTCACCGCGCACCACTTCCTAGACAGGTTTTTGCGGTCGCGCAAAAATCCGCCGGCGACTTCACGAACGTTTTTCTTGAATCCGTTTATATATTTTGATAATAAACCCGAGGCTGTTTGATTGCAAAACATTGGCGTTATGGTAATGAAGAAGAAACCGATGCCGGAGATTAAAGTCACTTTATTTCGACAGATATATGTGTTTATTTTCGAGATAGCGTGTATTTTAGCTCGCATTCCGACGGTTCAAGTGGCTAAAGTCACGGAGTCCGGGCCTTTTTCCATCCAAATTAAATTTAACTGCATCGACAAGTTTGGTGCAACTTTTGGAGAATCGGTGATAAATATACCAGTTCTTAGTCATTTGAATGTCATTGTCTTAATGAACTCCAGAGATCACGTGGCCACCTACGAAGAATCCTTTCAATGTTCCTAACGAGCGAATGCGTCAAATCAAAATTTCTATGCTCTCAGGAAAAGAACCGCTGAAGTTACTGGTTTAATTCCCTATAAATATCTAAAGAATTTGATATTCTCCATTCCCTAATTGATATTCCAAACTCTATTGGATTCATTCCCCAGGAATATCTAGAGAATTTGATATTCTCCATTCCTTAGTCGATATTCCAAACCCTATTAGTTTGATTCTCTAGAAATATCTAGTGAATTTGATATTCTTCATTTCCTAATTGATATTCCAAAACCTTCCATAGGTTCCCTGGATATTCTTCATAATCCTTTGCAAACCCTATACCTCAAAACTAATACTATTTCTTATTCACCTCTCTTATACATATGTATCTTATATTCTATGCGTTAGAAAATATCGCGGCAATGGAATGCAAGCCTGGTTCACTTCACAAATAATTTTGGTGTCTAAAACAAAACCCATCTCTAGCAAACGTAGCATCGTCGGTAATGTACATATCACATATGCCAGTTTATGACCTGCCTATTCATCATAATCGTTCTGGAATGATTCTTTCCACCTTGATATTCGCGATATTCACGAATCGTCCCAAATGCACCGCCGACACTGACTCAAATCACGCGAACCTGATATGCACACCTGACCCATTGGTAAGGCACAGGTTGGCTCGGCGCGCCGCTGGGCAGACTCCCGAGCTGTGTGTCAGGGGGCCAAGTTAACGGTCCAGCCAGCATCCGATGTCCATTCATCTGTCCCGCTCGTAACTCGGCTTTCCATCGAGCGCACCTCTTCCGCTCTTCACCGAATTTCGGAATCCAATTGTCCCTTTTGACCTCCAAGCGCAGACCTATTGACATAGTTCGGCGGCGCCCTTTCATTCATGCCGGGGAAACGAAAGTCATTATGACACAGACACGTCTTAATAAGTCACCCATTTCCACAAGAAAATTACAGTGATTTTCTGTTTATCAAGAAAACTCACTAGAATCCAGTGATGTCCTCCTCTTAAACACAAAACAGTTTTAAAATTAAAAAATTAATGTTTTTCTCAACAATTTTACTAAATTTTGGAGATGAGTGATAACCCATGACCCTTTGCACATAACTGTGATATTATTCTAGAGATCAGTGATAACTCATCTCCACCTTTTCGCCGACTTTACGATGTTAAAAGCCAATCAAGTGCAATCCTCCACTTTCTGTTAAATATTACAAATAAAAAAATCCTAAAGATCAACGATAACCTCATGATAACCTTTCTTCGACCGAGCAGCAAAACCACTGGAACTGACGTCGAAATGACAAGCCCGACGATTTCTAAACCTCGGTTTTCGAAAAATCGAAAAAGTCCCGATGTCTAACTTTCGTCGATCAAATCGATTTATCGAGCGATCGGTTGCAAATGAGAACCGGTCGTTTTTGCACAACCAGGGAAACGGCGCGTTTCCCGCGCTAATCTTATTAGTTTTCTCGTGCCAAAAGCAAACGGACGAAATGTTATTGTACGCGAGCAAAAGGAAATGAGCCGGCGAGAGAGTCGGGTCGAAGCGCGTGTGATCGGTCCGTTTGCGTGAACAAGGAAATTGTGTCACCGGCGAGAACGAGACGGCGAACCTTGAGAGTCTCGAGAGCCACCTCTTTTGGACAATAAGCAATTCATTTTAATTATAATGCCGATCGAACCGTTAACCGAACGAATCGGCTTGACGGATTAACGAGCGATTTGCCAATTATCCGATTTCGTTCAAGTGCAAACAATTTTCGACAGGTGAAATTTCGAAAAAAAAAATGATAATCCAATTCCAATAAAAAAATGAGATCGAGTTACAAAAGGGTGCTTTTCAAATTTTTTAAAGAGTAAGGAAAGAGTTCCAATCTTCATAAAAAGCTGTGATTTAATGGAGACTGTAATCCATTTCATATTGACGTAATAAGTGGGCGAAAAAAGTTCCTTTTACATTTACAAGTTACGTTTAAAGGGTTTGAAGCACTGAAATAATTAACGAGCGTTTTTGAAATAAAAATTGCGAGGCATTGAATTACATGTATCTGCACAATGATAACCGCTGTTTTAAGTCCTTTTTCCCACTAAACTTAAGCATAATGCCCGTCTCTTCCATAGATCATTCATGCAATTGTTGCTTTAAAGACATAATTTCATTTTCAGCACACGCAATTACGCAAGTACAACGATATTTTGCAATCGTGGAAACATTATGACACTCGAACGATAACATCGGCGCACTTGATGTGCCCCGCGTACACTCATCACAACAAAAGTCACCATAAATAGTGGCGATGAAATCGGAAAGAATTGGCAATTCCCCGTAAAACCGTCGCAGTATTATGCATTGTTCCGCGGCAGCCTATATGTAACTCGGCAGAAATAAAGAAACGGAGTAAAATATCGGTGGCGTCCAAAGGTCGAGGGTGCGGTGTGCAATAAACGACGTCTCTCTTTCGGCCTCGCTCCGGCGCGAGATAGGATGTTGATTTACCGCGCCGGGGACGCCATTGTTTGGACTAACCGAAAAAACGACGCCGGTCAACGGGTTCGCCGGTAATGGTAACAGAGTGCGAGCTTCCATTCTGATTGCCTGCAGTTAACCGGCGTCATAAATACCAATATGGCAACCACCATGTAATCTTCTTGGAATCCACTGCTCCGGATGTGCGCGAGACAAGCTTTTTGTTCGCGAAATTTCTGTTAAGAGAAAGCCGGATTTGAATGATGGCAAGTTTTCAGACGGCGCCGTTCGATTCGGCGGTTTTCGTTGAGGAGCTGCGGATCCGGGGGTGGAGTTATCGCGGAAATATCACCGGAAGGGGAAAATAAGCGTTCGAGGAAACGCAGGACTGAAAATCCGGAAGAGTTATCAGTTAAAAAAGTGATATTTCCTCGGGGTTATCACGTGAATATCGTGATTTTTTAATTATCTTGATGTCGCGGGGACGTTGGAAGCATTTGGGGAAAGCTGGGGTGATATTCTTGAGGGGTTATCAGCTAAATATCATTAAATTCGGGGATTTTAGTCTCATGGGATTGATAGGAGTTTTTGGAGATACTTGGGGTGATATTTAGAAAGTAGTTATTTTCTGTGAGAGATATATAGAGACAAGAGTGTCTCTATATATCTGGATTTTAAAGATTTTAGAGACAAAATTAAAAAGGATCGTCGCGAAACAGTCCACAATGAAACGATAATTTCATAACAATTTTCAAATCGCGGTACATCGTAATCTGCAATTTGCAAGTCGCGGGGAAAATGACCGTAGAAAACGTCTTTCGTCGGTCTGATAAAAACGAGCCGGTCATAATGATCGGTTCGCATGAAGGGATAATAAAAATGCGCATTCGAAGCGGCGGTACGTCAGACGTGACGTGTCATTGTCTAATTTTCCAACGGTCGCTTTGTGTTGCAGATGAGGAAATTGCGGGACAGCGAAAGGCATCAGCAGATACGCTTGGCGCCACGCATCGAGGAGAAAATACCACCCGAGGAACATGCGGTGGGTACTTCCTAGTTACCCTTTTTTATTTTCTCATGTGATAACGCTTGGGAAGCTTTTCTCACAAGACGCAAAACGAGTCCAGCTGGATTACGAATCCCGCAATGCCAACGATTTAAAATATCTTTACATTAGAGTTATCGGAACGTTTAAAAGTACTCGAAGTCCGACACTTGGGTATTGGTATTCTTTTTTTTTTCTAATTGAGGAATGAGGATCAGCACCGTTCCGTTCGGTATATTGTGTTTTTGGCCAAAAAAATTATTGCGACCAGCAATCTGCATACTTAAAATTCATCCCCAATTCCGGCGACGGTAACCGAACTCTGGGTGTTCCGTGCGAGTGGCTGGAGAGGAAGTTCGTGGCGGCAACAAAGAATCTCATTCGCGTTGTGGAGCGGCCGAACCGCAGTAAAAGAGGAATACTAAAACCGGACGGTGATGTCACAAAGCGGTCAAAACAAGTGCTCGTATGCCCGGATGCGTCATTTCGGATGAATTTCAGAAACAAACAAAAGGTGTGGAGAACGAGATAGAACGAATTGGAAAGATATTGACAAAAACAGAACGTTAATTGAAAAAAACCGGTGAAATTGAGGTATCGGCTGTTATGACTCGTACTCGACGAACGGGAATATAAATTTCTAGGGCTGTAAATTTCCGAATACCATTATTGACCATCAGTTGACCTAAGAATGTCCTTAGACAAAAGTTAATACTGATAACAGTAATGACCAATAGATATTGTTCAAATAAATTTCTTTCTCCAATGATAACTCAGAAAAACTATGCTCAGGTGTTTGAATTATGATTAGTGATATTTCTCTTGCATAAACACAGTATAACCATTTATAATTGCCCCATATCAGTAACTTCCTGGTGATTTCCCGAGACAAACGCAAACAAATCGTAAATAACGTGTGATCGACGATAAACGGTCGATGATAAACGATCGATAGCTCGCAATTAATTAGCCATTTTTCCCGCATCACACGAGTGCAACTAGGCCGAGCGAAACACGCGATTCACCATCTTTATCTTGACGGGATTCGTCCGATATGCTAATCCGTGCATTAAACCCGGTATCGCCGATAAATAATGGCAAATCAGTTCGAAAAGTGATCTGCAACTTGTTATTATGTGCCAGATATCGATCCGCCGATGTTTATCGTCCCAGGAACTAGAATCAAAAATACCCGGGATATTAATTCAAACGATGTTGCAATTCCAAAGCCGCGATGCAACTGGATCACGGGGACAAATTCGACAGATATGAAGTGGTTGATGAAACTACACGATGTTCTGCTTTGTCGAGGAAATATCGCATTCGTTGTATGCCTTTTTTGTCAGCTTTTTCGATAACTCGTGAAAAATTGTCGGAACCGTAAGAAAAGATATGAGATAACCCATTGAATATAAATCGTTGGCAGGAAATAGTTTATCAAGGATTTATCATTCTGAAATATCATCTGTAGCGATTTTATAAAACTCCGACCGAAGAGGAAGAACATGAAAGAAAGGGAAACCGAAATGTAAAGTTTGACATTCTGAAGGACACCTGACTGTAAACTTGAACATAGATAAACACAGTTTTATCTTTATTTGACTCTAAAGTTTACTATCGTACACCCTTCGGAAGGCAAATATAAATTTATGGTCGAAGTTCAACATTTAATTATCATCAATATTTATCAGTGATATCTCAGCATATCAACCAAAAGTCCACACGATCAAAAAAATCTCTATCATGACTGTATGCACACGCATCATAAAAATATCCCAATTTTTAAGATGCCGAAAATGATTTCGTTTCATTAACGAGTCTATGAATCAGCGACCACCACGAATAAGAAAACGGTATAAAACTGCGGCGAATCATAAATTAGCCGTATCTGCTAGACAGTCAAGGGAATATAAATAACGCGCGAAACTTTTCTCGCAGGTGGTGATTTGCAAAGAAGAGTGCGACAGCGTCGCGGAGGTCGAGCGTCTTCGGGAACTGGCGGCCGAACAGCAGGAGGTCATCGAGGTACTGCGGCAGGCTGTAAAGGTAATTTTATCGTCGTCATTATGATCGCACCGACTGAGCCGGGGTGGCCTAATGTTCGCACCACCCGGTCCCCCGGATTTCGTCCGCTGCCGCCCATGAATTATTCAAATCAATTTATCTTTTTATTGAGTCGTTCCTTTGAGCACCTCCGATGAGCGTTTTCTTCCACGCTTTTTGGAAAGTTGTGAAACATGACTCACTATTGTCGATCTTCCCTCGTGATTGATCGCTCGACACTGATCCCGATCGTGAATAAATATTATCCATTCCCCATTGGGCAGGGAAAATGATATGCGAATGATTCGGGGATTCAAAGAAAACAGAACCGTTGATAACTCAATGAGCATTCGAAACTGAAGAATTCGTTAAATCCAGGAAAAGGAGCGAAAACTCGACCAGCTCTCGAACAAAAAACGCAAAGAGGAATTCTACCGCCAGTGGCTAGAGCTGGAACCAGTGGCAGAAGTGGACGACGAGGAGGAACACGAGGAAGGCGACAGTGCCCTTTCGAGCGCGCCTTCGTCGTTGTCCCCGCAACCTGGTGGTTGTGGCCAATGGCCCGCCAACGGCGTCACCCGGGAGGCCTACGAAACCGTTCTGTTGGAGATCGAGGAACTGCAGACGAAACTGCTGGAGGAACAACAGGAACTGGCACACGCCAAGAGCCAAGTTCGTGACCTTGAAAAGGCTCTTCTGCAGGAGGTTATCAATTTTATCAAGTTCGAACACTCTTACCACGGCTTACGACGATAACTCGTTGAAGAGTTATCACACTCTTCAACGAGTAAGTTAATCGATGGGATATTTTAATTGATAACTCGTCGATGCGTCATAACGACCAGTCCCTTGTAAATCACCCAAAATGATCTGCATAATTAATTTTTTTTCAGACAAGAGGTAGTCAAAGCAGCAAAAGAGCCCTAAGTGAAAAACTCCGAGACTACGAGGAGCGAGAGGCGGCTCTGCTGACAGAGATCGCGGAACTGAGGGAACAAAATGAGCTTCTTGAGTTTCGGGTTTTGGAGTTGGAGGAGACACCGAATTTGAGGGAGAGCCCCGAACCGGCGAGCAGTGGAATCGTTTCACCGGAACCTATACAATTATACAAGGTGCCTTACATGCCTAATGTCCAGTCGGCACGCTATTTTTTGTTATGTTTCCATTTGATTAATTGATCTCGTGATAATAACCTTGATTTCGACCATTCAGGATCACGCAGGCAAACACAGAGACAGGGCAGTAGCCACGGTGATTCCCTACACCCCGTCTTATAGCATGCCAGTGTCGCCATTGCCCCAAAAATCACCGCTGTCTCTTCAAGAGAGCGGCATCTTCGAGGAGGAGGAAGAGGAAATGCACGCGATCCCAGTGGAGCTTGCCAGTAAGGGTACACAGACAGAAGCCCCAGTGGGTGAATTACTTCAAGAGGTTCAGCGCCTGCAGGAGCTTCGTGCCAGAATTCAAGAGCGAACTACTAAAGTAAGTTCGAAGTGGGAAATGTGGTAATGATGTTAGTTATAAGAAGACACCTTAGCTTAATTTACGAGGTAACATCGATAATTTCCATCTTGTGTAAGGAAATCATCGTTGGAATAGATAAAAAGACGTCTCAGTATGTGATAAACCAGAGTTAATCATGATAACTTCCAAATAGCCATGATAACTTTAGGGTATCCTTGCGACAATTGATGAATCCAAGATATCCTTCCCAGACAATTGGGGAAGGATATCCGGGCAATACACGAACCAGTGCTCCACGATAGTAGACTCCCCAATGATTCAACAAAATTCTTCCCCAGGTACCCCTCCCATCCCTCACCGAGGTCGCCACCGATCCACTTCCAGAAGATCCGAGCACCAAGCTCCGCATCCGCGAATTGGAGGAACGTCTGTCCTCCTACGAGGAGATCGAGATCCAGCAGGTGCAGCAGCTGCAATCCTCAAAGCGCAAAGAGGACGAGCTGCGCGACGAAAACTGCCGCCTCCTCGACAGGCTCTACCTCCTGGAGAACGAGGTCCGTAACCGCGGCTCCAGGAAGCAGACCAACGCCTCTACCAACACCGACCCCTCACCACCGCAAATCCAACTCAAGACCATCATCCGGGAAAATTGTCTGGGTTGCATCCGGCTGCGCGAGGAATACGAGAGGAGGATCGGTCAGCTGAACGCGTCCGAAGTCGGACTGAAGGAACAGATCGCTAGCCTGGAACGCAGGGAGCGAACGTTCATCGAGACCTTGAAACAGGCCAACGTCACCTGGTCCAAACTCGAGGTTGACTATAACACCAAGAACGAGGAACTGCAGGACCGTCTAAACGCTCAGATGCAGATGAACCGCGCCCTGGTGGAGCATCTGAGTAGTTTGAACTCGGAGGATCCGGAGGGAGCTGACTTAGGGGATCAGGTGGATGGTGGGAAGAAGGAGGAGGAGGAGGCGAGCAGGGTGAGACTGGATTGTCCCAGGTGTGGAGCGCAGAAGGTTCTGGACAGAGAGGAGCAGAAGGAGGCCAACGTCAGTGTGGTCCTGCCACGCATGCGCAAAGCGGCCAGTATTGCGGCGATCAACGAGTCCGTTGCGGTAAGAGCTTCTAGGATGGGAATCCGCGGTTTAGGATTCTGGGATTGCAATAATCTTGATGATCATGGTAGTCATGGTACCTAAGTTAGATAGAGTACCTAACTGATGATCTGAATTTATGTTTCCCTGATTCGCAAAGACCATTAGAACTGGGTTGCAGTTTTGGCTATACCCTAATGGAACATCTCCCGGTCTCCGAAGATTCTCCGAAGAACCTTCGCGAATCTACGGAGAATCTACAGCGGAAGGGAGTATCTCCGTAGATTCGCGGTCTCCGTAGATTTTCCGGAGGGTCTTCGGAGATCAGGAGATAGAGTATTGGACTCTCCTAACGACCTTCCTCTTTTCCAGGCGGAAACTCTGGCGGCAAAGTTGGTTCCAAGGGACTGCAAGACGTCGCGCGTGTCCCTGGTACCAGAAAGCGATATCATCGCGACGGCGCCGCCCCCCTCGCCGGAAGACGAACAGAAGGTTAGACTCAGACGGTTTAGCCGTAGCGAGCGGGAGGGATGGGTGATGAAGAGTAGGTCCGAAGAGAGCCGGAAATTCCTCGGTGCTGGCTGCTACCGTCTCACGCTGTACCAAGAGATCTGTGTATAAAGGGCAGTGGGCGATGCCTGGACGAACCACCGTGCTTGTTTTGTAAATACTTGTACAAAAACGTTGTTGACGATCAGTCTGTTTTTCTTATCCCCAAACGAATGTCTCGGCAAACACGGACGGACAGTGGTTGCGCAGCACCGGGGAACGGGCCGAGGAGTGTGTTCGATTTTGAGTTTAGAGAGGCGCAACGTTGCAACGAGGCTTAGGGGCGATTCCGGACGGGAAGTTCAGCGGGCTTCTTCGCGCAGACGGACGCCAAGTCTGGCCCAAGGTCAGTCCGACTAAAACGTCACACGACGAGTTCTGTCTAATCCGCGTGGCGGCGAACTTGGGTGCATCTGATTCGGTGTAAATAGTTGCATTGGATGGCGGACGATTGGGAACAGTTGCACCGTAAGGTCCCGACCCATTGTATCTCTCCTACATGTTTTGAACGTAGCTGCCTAGATGTACACCAATACTCCAGCTTCTAATTTTCACGGTACTTGTGGCTAAACGTGTCGTCGACGTCGGACCCATACCACTAAGTTCCTCAGGACACTGCCATTGTCATTGTCTAGATGGCGGACGAGTTTACTCCCCTTCTGTGTTCTTTGGGGTTACCATTGCACGGTTAAGGGTAACCAGGAGGAGTTGGGGTCTTGTAAATAATGTTCCCTGTTAAAAACGAAATGTCAGAACTTTTGATACCTCATTTTTAACAGGGCTTCCTGGTTCCTCTTGTGGCTGCTGGTGTCTTTCTTTCGAAGTGGTGTAACTGAAACTGAATAATTAATTAAATGCATCGACTGTAAATTAATAGATCTCTAGATCTAGTAAATTAAAAAAATATGCATTTTAACTGAAATCAGGTTTATTATTCGGTAAAATGATTTTCTTTCACATACGCCACTTCTTATATCACCTTCCATGTCTATCTCTCATGTGTGTCTTGCAACTCTGGTGGTGGTTTTTCTGTTTCTCTCTCACTGTGGGATTGGTGTCGAAAATAGTCCAGACTTGTGCTTGAAACACCATCGACATTCTAGTTGGAATATAGTCGTAATTAATCGTACGTAAAAATACCCGAGATTCCTTGAACCGTTGAGTAATGTCCTTGTGTGCGATGTCTCTTGTTAGAGTAAACATTCTGGTATGTCTAATGAACCTAGTGTCAACATTCAATCTAACTTATGACTGACAAACATATGGGTATCTAAAAAACGGACTTTGCCAATTTTACAGCAAATCATCTACTTTCGATGGAGGTAAAGGGTCAGGTTATCACGGTGCCACTTAATCAAGACTACGGCTTAACACATGCAGCAAGCTTCCGACGAGTCCATTTACAAACATTTTGGTCCACTCACACAGAAAATTGTTCAGAAAAACTGTGACCAGCATTTTATCATCACTGTATAAGGTATGCTACGGTTATTTATTTATTTTCAATGCCACTTTTTAATGTTAAAACTTTAATAATTAAATTCTCGTTAACTAACCGGTAAAAAACGTTAAAATTTTGGCAAATAAAATTAATTAGATGTGAAATGATGAGTATCTTTGCAATTTCAGGACATAACAGCTGGCGCTGCTTGGTGAGCCCAAGTGATGACCAGAAATGGCGCGTCCTACCGAAAAACTCAGACCTGAAACTTCTTCCAACTTGATTAATGGTCACCGCGCGAAGACTCCACCAAATCGACTCCGATCTTGCAACTTGTAGACTGTGATTCCCATCTTCGACCGACTGGAACGAAACGGCCGAAAACAATGCTGAACCGAAAAAGAAATCAACGCCAGACACATGTTCGACTCGAATCAGATGTCTTCATCGAACGATCACGTCACGACCCATACTGTTCGTCTTTTTGTATCTTTTTTGTCCAGCGAAACATTGCGATTCATGTAGATTTTCGAACGATATTTCCGACGTTGTTTCACGTCGGAACTTTACCCCCCCCCCTCCTCATACCATTGTACGTACATTACTAATTCCGTTCGACGAAGAAAAATATCTCGGTGGAATGGGGAGAGTCTTTTCATTGACGCAAGGACCCCGAAATAGTATATTTCGTACTGAGGGCGCAAAGTAGGTTCTTTCGTCCGAGGTGTGTACAAAATGATCACTTTTCACCCTAGGGTGAAAAATGACCACTTTGCGCCCTAGGGTGAAAAAAAATCATTTTTACACCCTAGGGCGAAAAAGAACCTCTTTGCGCCCAATGGCGGAAAAGTTCATTTTTTGTGCAAGTTGGACAAAACAAAAGTCTTTTTTCGTCGAACGAACCGCCGGATTTTGTCAATTTGAAGCTGCCCGTGTTTGAGGATACTCGTATACGAGATGCATCATAGGTTTTTAGTTATGTGTCTAGTCGATTTGTACGTCGATCAATGTAACGACGACTTTTCTTTGTGTACCCGTTTGAATTTCCCGCTGGAAACTTTTCCGACACATTGTCGCGGCGTTTATTTATTTGCTGAAGAAACCGAAGATGGCCACTGAAAGTGGCGTTTTTTACGAAAATAAACGAATTACGATGGTTGGCGAATGCGGGAATTTTTATTTTGGAATGTTTGGGAACGCACAAGATTCCTGGAACGTGCCGAGGTGTGTCGCGAAAATTATATTTCTCGCTGGGAGTTGGTAGTGTATCGCATATTATTATTTTTTGCGTGTACCTTGTAAGACTTTTTGAAGCCGAACTTTAGATCATATCGATATTGTACGTGAGGTATTTGATATGAATAAAAGATACGAAGTGTTCTACTGATGCCTCATTCCAGTTTCCAACTCTTTTCCTTTGCTAGCTTTAGCGTTTTTGAACTGCCTTTGAATGTGTTGATTTTCCTTATATTCTTCTGATCTGAAAAGTTAAAAAATATTACAGTTTTATTTATTTACAGTTCCCTGACTTTTTAAAGCAAATAGATAAATTAAACATTTGGAAAATGTGAAACAAATTGCAATATAAATTCCTTACAGAATAATTTTTTCATTTGCACAAATTGTTTAAACATTAATTAAAAATATCATATTTTGCAATTCGGCTGCCCATTTAAGGTAGGAATGGCATTAACTCGAAATACTGAGAATTTGATTAAATTTTATCTGCAGATTGTTCACGTTGTTCGCTTCAATTAGCCAGAATTTCAGCAAAATTTACTTCTTGAAACCCGAGATATTTAATAACGAAATATTAGAAAATGATATATATAGA
>JABFPB010004040.1:0-15716 GCA_022817645.1 Ceratoteleas bidentatus | reverse complement strand
CGCCTCATTCAATGGCGGTACTTCCTGTGTTCTTAGTGAATGTCATTTCGTGTTCTTAGTGAGTAAGTGTTCTTAGCAATCGTGTTCTTAGAGGAAGTCGAGTGTATGTTATATATATTTTGTTAAACTAAAAATTATATGGAATGGCGATTATTAATCACCATTTCAAACATGGAAAATAATTAACTGGTTCAGTAAATCGTAAATTATTACAGATATTGAATTGTTAGTTTTCTATATTTGAATAGTTTTTCACAACAGATTTGAAATACTAATTTATGCTCTATTAAAATTTAATGAACTTTTATGCATTCTGCTATTTGCGTTATTTTAACAAGAAGTTCGTAAACAGAGACTTCCAAAATATCAAGTGTGGGCAAACAATGTTATTTTGTACGAGAGCATAAGCATCAGTGCACGCTTCTAAATGAGTTTAAAATCATAAACATTAGTAACACTAACAATATTTTTTACAGAAAACATAAACAATTTGACGATCATGAACTAATAAATATCGTTAAGGTTGAAATAATCCTTTATATAATATATTTTCAAGTACTATTTAAGATATGACCAATATTTTGTCAAAACATTGTGTAGGTGAAGTGTCGGTTGCAAGCACCGAGGCACTGTTTACATTCGTTCACATTTAGTACTTAATAATAATAACCTAGTGACTGAAAATAAAATAACTCGAACTGGAAGTTCTGAAATAGTTAATTATAATCAGATTGTTTTTTGATTTGATTGAATATAAAATTACAGAAACAATTATTTAAAACTGGTGATATTTGTTAGTTCTTTACCAAATATTTAACGGTTAATTAAAATGTAGAAACTCCATTTTTAAATAATAATTCATATTTCTCTCCATTTACAACTAATTTACTAAACTTACATCAATAAACCAATCAACAACTCCCTGAATAAACTTCAATGTAACCTCTTCTTATCGACATTTACAATCTACCAAGCCAAGACACTCCAACAAAAATTTCGCCGCACTTACCTCACTTTTTCATCGACCGGGCGATTGTTTTTAAATATCGCGTCAGTCCGCCGCAAGCCCCGCAATTTTTCCGTCACATAATTGTTACATGTTTACCTTAGCCTAGTTGCATTTAAATGGCCCGTTTAATCATCCCCGTACGATTGTTCACATTTATCGTCCGCATCAATCACCGTGATACCCAATTCATAAATTCCGCGGAGAAAAAGTGTCAAAAAAGGCGCGCGCATAAATTCGTCGGCGCGTCGCCCGCGAATTTATCGCCCGATCCGCAATGCACGAGCATTTTAATTACACGCCATAATCAGTTTGCATTTTCCTAACACGATGATATCTTGTTCGGAGTCTCGCGGCCACGTTCCCGCGACGGCAATGCGCCGCTGACTGATACATTCGTTACAATTTATGCGCAAAGTGGTACACATAGCCACTTTAGAATTTAAGTGTCGGGAATTTATTTGTGTCGCGGCCAACTTTATTAAAATAAGAACAAAAATGGTGCATTGAAATTTACGGCGCAAGAAAGCTCGCCGTTTTTCCGGCGACGGATGCGCCGGCCTGCTTAGGTCGCGTTACGCCGTTCTAATCCCGCGGGATTAAATTGTTGCTACAAGGTTTTTTGCGCGGAACAAGCGCACGCCGCGATGCCGATAATGGCGCGACTATTATTGGAGTAATTCGCCCATTCAGAGCCATTAACCGTATTCATCATGCGAGCGATCAAAACTGTGCTGTATTATCTTAAAATAGGTATCTTCGATTATTCAACGTAAGCCTGGTAGTCTCTGATCGCTCGTTAGAACGAGCTTACCGCGGTTATTAATTAAAGCTAAGCTCCACTGGTGGAAAAAGCAATGCGCCAGAAGAGGCGAAATAATAGACATTTACGTTTCTGCAATCTGCACTCGTTATCCGGGACAATAAGAAAAAATTATGCCACGCTTTATTACCGCTAAAAAGCGCCGATTTTTCCTACGAAGTGGAGGAAAAACCGCCGATTTTTCCTACAACGAAGTGGAGGAAAAATCGGCGGTTTTTAGTTGTGTTTTCCGCGTTGTGGTTTTTTCTTGCGTTATGCCTTTTCCGGGAATATGTTGATCGGTAATTAAAATTTCCGATTCGAAATCGGCGAGTCGATATAAACACCTTGGACGTTACGACGCAATAGCCAACGTTACAGTGGCGCTCGTCACAGTGCAGTACTAAATTAAGACGACTACTTTACGAGGGCGCATTTTATCTGTGATTGAATCTTACTAGGCGGTCCGTGACTGCGCAGAAATATCGTTGTATAGATATCGCGAGGATATGTAATTGCGATCGAGCAGCGCTCCATATAGCACGCTCGAAAGTGACTATGATCGTTGGACAGGCGTTTTTATTGATTCGCGCGATTTGGTCCCATAATGGTCGGTGATAACGACGATTCATTATAATTGTTCCGCGAGAGGGCGCTGCGCGAAATCATTTTTCGGCCAAAGGAGCGAAAGACGTGGAAACGTTTCACCGGAATATAAAAAATAACCTTTGACGGAACATCCTAAACGATTGAATAATCTCTGGTTTCTCGTGGAGCGGAGTTTCGATATTTCCAGTATTAATGATGGAACGCGATCGCGGCGAAAAAATTGCTCGAAATTCGGAACGGGTCGTCGCGCAGGAATAAAAATTGCCGCGTTTGATGAATTGCACGACAGATACTCGAGGAGCGACGTTTCTTTCGACTGGTTTCTTCGTCGAGCGACGTAACTTTATTTCGAATTGGATCGATAGCAGTTATTCCCGTTACGCTAAACGTTCGCGTTGCGTCAAAAAAGTGGCCTTCCGTCACGACACTCGGGCGACGATTCGCTCATGTAAGTTCGCTAATCGAATATTAGTCAAATAGACGCACACTTGGGCTTATCAAATTCCGATAGGAATTCTCTTTAAGCCACAAGCGTCGAAGCCTGTTTATCAGTTTGTCGTTCAAATGGGTTAGAGAGAAGCGTTAAACGAGGTTACGTGCGCTGCATGTTTGCAGCTAATCCGCTCGAAACTGCCGGATTATTCGATTTAACCCTTTTCGGCGTGACGCGACTAAAATTCCTGATTTAAGTTTTTCCCGACCGGATGGCGGCGTGACGTTACATCGGTACGGTCCGTTTTTCGCATGCGCTCGCATTGTCAGTCGGCGGACCGCGGTATTCAAAGTCAATAGCGTTCAATTAAACGCTTGTTTCAAAACAATGGCCCACGTGCGAACGGCGGTTCGGGCGGATACCACAGCGACCGCGGGATGCGGACCAAATTTATTCGCTTAACGTAATTAGCACAGTCGCAACACAAACGTCTGAGCAGAAAAAGAGGCAGAGCCGTCACGCGGGGCAATCCGGTCAACCAGTCGATTGACGCGGCCTCCTGCGGATATCGACGGAACTCAGTGCGGTGGACCCTGTTTGCTTTACATTGATTTGGTTGGTTTGGGAATTAATGTGATACGCTTGAGAATTGGAGAATTTACGCATGTAGTGAATTCTAAAATAATTATAATCAAAATTTAGGTTACCTCAAGGTTTCAAAATAATTTAAAATAACAAGTGTAAAAGATTCGGTTTATTACGCGTGTTTGAAATTCCTAAGAATTCCTAAGAAATCGGTCACAATTCCTAAGATTTCATAAGAAATTTATTAGGGATTCTTAGGAAATTTTAGGAATTTTGACCAATTTCTTCGGAATTCTTAGGAACTCAAAACACGGGTAATCGATTGCATTACTTGCAAGAATTAAAACAAGCATTTTTCAAAGCCTTGACTCGAAAAAATAACGTATTCCGATAATTTCTGTTTCGTTGTCGAAACTCTTCACTGAGAAAACTAATTTGTGAAAAGAATTCATTGCGTACATTTCACGATGTATCGTGAAATGTACCCAGAATTTTGTATTTTCTGAGTACGAATTTTTCGTTGTTTTTACGAATTAGTTTTCTCAGCGTCGTACACGCAGAACCTCAATATCAAGATCCCGCGAACACTCGGGAAATTACACTCGCAGTGTAAGCTTTTCGCGTTGGCATGTAATTCTTTGTTTCGTTTGTTAAATTTCGTGAAAAGTCACGGCAACCAATTTACGTTACATACAACATAGTTTTACACATTTCTTTTACAAAGTACCATCTTGTTTGGTAGTCAAAGCAGCAAATCTCCGTCGGCGTTCGAGTGTATCGTCGCTTTTTCGGCCAATTCCCCGCAATTACGAGGAATTTGTCGAACGGCATTATTGGCGACGAACAACTCGAGCCTCGTGCGACGAATGCCAACACGAACCGCGAAACCTGATTCGCGTATGTAGTGTGCCTCATTACACGGCGTCCTTTGATTCAATCGCGGCTCTTCGTGCCGCCGACAACGCGATTAACCGTTTCCACGCGCGGCAAAAATGTGTCGAATAAATCTCGAATCGAATATTTTATTCGAGGCCCGAGCGAAAACGAGGTGGATTCTAATAAGGAATTGCGGCGTGGGCGCGCGCTATCGTAAGCACAAATCGCAAACCAATTTGAAGCCAATATGGCGTTCATCAGCTTCCCACGGTTATCTGATTTAGGGTGGGGGATTGGAAAAAAAAGAGAAAAAAGAAGCGCGGAGAAGCGTTTCTCTGTTTTGCACAATCGGCGATTAGCGGGGACTATATTGTTTGACGTTTGGAGATATATGTCAGATGGTAAAGGGGGGCGTGAAAGTGACATCTTCACTGTCCGAGCTGTTTTTTACGACTCGAAGGCGACGCGGATTAGCCAGTGACGTAAAGGCATTAGATGCTTGATGGCGACATTTATTGGGTGCTTCGATCACCGTGACGAGTGGAGAAAAATGCGGCGCTAAGTGGCGAAAGCGCGAGACAGAAATTCGGCAATCTGGGGGGATGTTGGCTTGATAGTTGTATGGGATGTTTGGGGTAGATACGGGTGACGTGTCTTGAGTTGTAACAAATTAAGTGTAGATGAAAAAAGTTATGCTGGGGCTGGAGAGAGTGGACTGGAAATGTTGGTTGTAATGGCTAGAGAAGTGAATAATTGCTGTGGAGTAACGAGGCGTTTGTTGGCAGGATAAGTAATAGATGGATGGGATGAGTTTTTGAGAAATGGTAGAGCAATTTGGGTGCAGGCAAACTCACTGTTGGAGGTTTGATTCACAGATTTCGATTTTGGATGTCGATCTTCCAAAAGTTATTTGCAAAGTGGAATTCCAGTTTCTATGGAGAAAGTTTCTTGCAAGTCATTTTATTAACAAAATCTGCAATGACAATCGGAAATCCAAAATTCGCGACACCACTTCTGGTTATTAATCCCAATTTCACCGTGTTTACGTCATACACCTGATTCGACTATTCCCCTTACGACATTCCAATAGTTCAAACTCGATTACACTAACTCGTCCAATTGCATTTCGTCAACTTCAATACACCATCTTCATCAGGTTATTATAATCACCACCCCATTTCCACCTCAATTCCAATATTCCGTCACTCAAATCCTCATCGAAAACACAGTCCACGCAACTTAAAATTTGACCTCTCCCAAATTAAACTCCAGTAATTTCCACCTCAAAAACCGGGTTATAATTTAACCATCGTACCTGTCCAGAACGCGCAAGTCAAACAAGCAACCTCTATTAGAAATTGTTCAACATGACAAAACCCAGGCGGCACTCGAGCCCCACCCCTGTTTCAAGTTCAGCTCGAAAAGTCAATTGCATTATCGCGCGAGCTCATAAAAAATCCAGCCCACGAACGGCTCGTTCGGTCACCGTTATTCAGTGGCAAAAAAACGCCGAAAAAGCCCCGAGCGGAGTTTTCACTTTTTGCCGCCGAGTTGGGAAAGAAAAGCCGCGCTTGTGCAACGGAATCACGTATCTCCCGCGACATATCTGTTCGGCGACGACCCCAAACTGATGTCGCCAGACAGCGCGATTTTTTGCCGCCGGCGATGGCGGTCCGTGACAAACGAGGGGATATAAATTTCAATGATTCGCAACTTAAAAGTCCATTTCCCTAGCGCTTTCGCGCTGGCGCGCAGATCGCTTGACTTCGCTGCGAGCAACAAGCCGGTAAGAAGTCCGCAGTTCCAATAAATTCGGCGCCCGAAGTTCCGAGTGGCGCTCGTTGCGAACGACCCCGGGAGTTTGTTTAGACGCGTCCGAGGGCATTTATATTCTTCACCGCGAAATTCCTCATGAGCAAGCACCGAAACATTTCGGCCCCGATACACGTCGAGACAGTTATACACGCGTGGCCCGGGGCGATCGATAAATAATTTCTCACGAAACCTGATCAGCGCCACTTAATTGCATGCGATTTTAATAGCCGGACTAATGAAACTTCGCCGACAGTCTGCGTCCGTCGTGCGCGATTTCTCGTCGACATTCACGATCGTACAGCCTTTCGGTGGATGGGTATTTTTGGAATAAATAATTGAAAGTTATGTGAACTTATTCGTGTCATGTAGCAGGGTAAGAAAAGTCCTGGTGAACCCTATTTCTGTTGATGTTCTTAAGAAATTTGAGGTATATATTGCAAACGGAAAATTTAAGTTGCGATAAGTAAATACTTGTGTTGAAGTTATGGTTCCAGAAACCAAATGATTTAGATGAAATAACACAATTTTGGAACAGATTTTCATCGAAAATTTTTGGAATCTCCCAGAAATTTTATGAGAAGCTTTCAGGAATGTCTTCGAAAATTCTTAAAATTCCCTCGGAAATTCTTGAAAACCAGAATTTCCAGATAGTTGTCGAAAATGTAAAAACATATGTTTCTAAAATATCACTTTGTAGGGATTCTAATTTAAATATAGTTTCCTTCACAGTAAAATGCTGGTTTAAATTGTTAAATTCTAACGATATTTCAAAATTAGTAAGTTTATTTTATACAGGAATGAATAACTTTTACAACAAAAATTACTGTTTTCTTGAAAAAGCTTCACTTCAGCAGAGTTCAGTTTGGAAAAGAATGTCGAATTCGAACATTAGTTATGTCTGAAAGACTTTCATTTTCCAGAATGAAAGTCAGTGTGTCATTGAGCTCATTGTTTGCGTGGAAAAATTATGCCAGAAGTAATTCTGCTATACTCGGGAAGCTTCATCTTCATTAAACCCATGCAGCATGCATCGATCCTGGCGACCGTTCCTCGGAAAAACTAGTTCACGCCGGATCGCGATTAGACAGAGAAAATTCCTTCGACGTTCTTTCGGTCTACGTGCTTGAAATAAAACGCCGTGTCGGGGTAAGTTTGGCACCGCGAGATACGCGCGAAGATATATCGAGTATGACGCGCGGCTACGCGAAACCGAATCGCGGTAAAATAATTTCGCGCGTTTTTTCGCCGCAGCGATGTTTTCCTGGCGCGGAATATTTGTTATTTGTTTGCGCGTCTATTTATCGACGTTTTTCCGCTCCGACGTGACGGCAGGGTCTTCGCCCTGTTGACATTTATGACTGCGTTTTCAGCGCGAGGATTTGCGAGGGAATTATGAAAATCGACGAAAGTAATTCCGCGGAATTACTCAGTTCTGCGGAAGCATTTTATCCCGATGAAAATTGGAGGGATTCGGTCCAAAATCAGTTATTGGGTTCGTGTTTTCAAACGGCTGCAATTTGTGAAGAGTGAACCTAAGAATTATGTTATTCGGGACGCAATCGTTTGTGTTTTCAAATTTAAGGTTTTGGCGAACGCTTCTGATAGAAGTGCAGTAACTCCGTAAATAATTCAAACAACTCCAAACTATACCCGAAGTATATTCTGGAGTTATGGAGGAATAAACCAATTTATTTGACGCGAATTCGAGAAAACGTTACAGTTGCGTTCTAATCTGCCACATCGTTAAAACCTGTAACATCGCGACTAAATTCCTTCATCCAAAATCCGAGCCTGCGTATCCTCGGATTCATAAATCCGCGAGTCCGAAAAACGCTCGAAAGCAATCCCGTCACTGACGAACCATCGCCTCGTTAACCGAGCCATTAATCACTCTCGAAAATCGCTTTAATAATAATCGAGCTCCAATTAACCGAACGTGGAAACGCCGAAACGATCGGCGGCCGATCGATGGATTATAAGATACATTTTATTACTGGGCGTTTGAACGCAAATTTATCGGTGTCCTCGTGTATTGAAACGTATTCGACTCCTGGGGACGGGGCGGCTGCGACGGAAAAATGCTTTCAACTCTCGACGCTGACTTTCATTTGAATTAAAATGCGGGAAAAAAGGCACTACTTCCCTCCGGCGACGGGCTCCTCGCCAGGCGCCATCCTATGTGGACCTTAAATCCGTCGCGCAGGTAAAGTGGATAGATCGGATCTCCGATTATTATCTTTACGGTCGCCCGATGCTGTTCGATGCTGGCGAGACTCGGACAGTCATTCATGTTTACGGCCGTCACTTTAAAGCCCACGTCCGCACATCCGTCTTTCGCCTTCTCGCCTCGGGGAGAAGAAATCACGTCGAAACGCCGCCACACGCTGGATGATAACTCACTCACTCGGCTACCTCGATTCGCGTAGCTTATGCATTTTGATCGGACGACCAAAGTGCACTTTATATCCCCCCGGGGAAAATTCGGTGCAAACCTTGAGGGGGAGAGGGTCCTCAGAGTTTTCCGGAGGAAACTCCCGGAAGGAAAGGTTCCTTTTGAAAGAGGCTCCGGGGTGGAATAGAATAGGAGGTTCCTTTCTATCGTTCGCCTGTGGACTGTATGAAGTGTATGTATTGAGGATATAAATAAAGTTAAATACTTAAATAGGTTCGTCGATGGATCTATATGACAAGTGTATTTTTTTAAATCTTTGTACACTTGTAAAATTGTACAAAGTTGGTTGAGTCAACCGAAATGTTGGGTGAATGATCTCAATAATTTGAATCAAACTACACTCATAAAAATCTTCATGAAAGGATTCCTTTCATGATAAAAAGATTGTTTTAAGAGTGTAACTAAAACTTTTAGTTAGTGCTGTACAAATAGAAAAATATACTAAATATAAATAGTACACAATTAAATCATTTTCAAAAAAAAAAAAAAAATATGTAATTATAAATACGTCAAATGTCAGATTTGACAAATGATAAGATTTCCAGCTGAAGTAAGTATCTTCAGCAAGACAAGGAAAAGCCATGTACATCCATTAACTTTATAAAAAAATGAACTAGGCATGAAAATATCTATGTATACAAATATAGTACTAATGACTTTCTGTCAAGAATGGCGTAGTACAGCAAGACCAGATGTGATCCTTGTGATCCACATCAACGAACTGTTCTAACTATTAGAACATGTCCGAACATGTTCGAATATTTGAAAAATTGTTGAAGTGTTCGAACAGTGTTCATGGATAAGTCTAATAAAGAGTATAAACTGGTTTTGGGGAATTACACACATTATTCTAATTGTCTGCGACAATATGAGCATCTATAAAAACTTCAATGTAAGTGACTAGATCAGTTTACATTCGTAATTAAGAATGGTAAAACTTAAGATGAAATTTAAATTTTTCAGTAAATACCCCAGCAAAAGCTGCTTTTTAAATTGTATTGCAACATTATTATATTGTTCTTGATTATTCAGACACTGATAAAAAGCTTTCACACTTTAAGGGAATATATGTCAAATGCTAAATACCAGAACAGAACAGAGAGATTTTACTCTTTTTCAATTGTTTCATTTCTCTTTGTATAAAGACGTTCCATGCATTTAAATGAAGTTATATTTATTTTACTTATTTTTTATCCTTTGGGAACTTATTTGGGAGAGAAAAGCAGTGATTTTCTGAAAATAATTAATTATCTCTTATTCATACATGTACATTATTAAATATTAAAGAAAAAGTACTAATAAAGTATCTATTTAAATGAGAAGACTTTAAAACCGGTTTATTAGCATGTTTTATTCTGCATGAATCATTCATCATAAATTTGAAGTTATTATCTTTGACGAGTTGAGGTGTGATGTGATGAGGTGTTTGACGGGTTTCTTTTTTAATGCTTGATATATGACAACTATATCATACTTAATAATTACGTAGGTACGAATAAGCGAATCATTCTAATGATATTTCATGTAATATATTTCAATGACGATCGAAGCATAATAAACAGTTTAAACTTCATATGTCAGTAATCGCGATTAAGATCGACACCAAAAATTGGCCAGACAAAAATTTTTTGGCATAAACATTTAAATTTTATATTTTAACACGATATTGGCGGATTTGCGAATTTTTTTTTAGTTTTTTGTCATAAAGACTTACATTGCAATAAATCTGTATATGATATCCATATCGATATCCGTCGGAGGAATTTATTTTTCACTAAATACTGAACATCGGACCGCAAAATAGTTCAAAATTGGATTAAAGTTGAACAACTTGTGGTTTAAAAATACTTCAAATTTCTTTACTTATTAACAAATAATTGTTTAAATATTATTTTTATTTAATAAAACTTTTTGTGCATCGGGCACTATTTAAAAAAAATTAAGAAAATCGGTTGGAAAGTAGCAATTTTTGGCCATTTCGATATAGGATCCCCTTAAAATAAAACATGTAGGAGTAAATGTTTGACATGAAATATTTGCACTTCAGCATTCTAAAAATCTGCAACTGTAAAAACACCGGACCATTTGAAATCTATCTTACTGAAGTTGCCAGATATTTTTCCCGTTTCCCGAATTCGTTTTCTCCCTACACCATTACAAATTATTTTCCCCCCGAATGCAAACGAGTCGTGTCGCAAAAACAAAAGCAAAAGCCCGAGCGATCCATCATTCAGTGAATCATCGCGTACACCCGAGATGCCGGAATTCATCTTAATGCGTTATTAAAGTGCCCGAGACACGTTTAGCTGAGCGATTAATCGAGTAACACTATCCGCCTTTTAGCGATGGCTGTCGGTCCATTTGAAATTTCGAGCGCAACGCGGCATGTAACACGACGTCATATTGTGAAATTAATTTCATTCGCGCGTCAACTTTTTTGCCTTTCTCTCCCCCATCTCGTTATTCATAGCCACCCATTTGTCTGAAAAAAATTACTTCTCACGGTGCTTTCGCCAATCCTCAAAACCGTCAATAATATTCCACAATAAGTGTGAAAAATTATAAAAATTACGTTCTACCCAATAAAATTCAATAGTTCGCTAGAATCAATAAGATTTGGTAATATCAGATAACTATATATTAAATATTTGAAATTAAATTTATAATAAAGATTTAAAGTCTTAATGAATAGGAATGAAAAATAGAAGAAAACTTCAATGAAATGTTAGTATTTCGTGTGTTATGATGCTAGAAAACTCGATCCATATCGTGGCATTAATACAATCTTTGTAAAAGAAAATTTTTTCTTCATTATCAATAATCGACATTGGGAATTTTTCTCTTAAGTTGACCTGATTAAATTCCTCAATTACTGACTTTAAAATACATCCCTTTTTACTGAAGAAAACACATTTTTGAGGAACCTGTTTTTTATAGAGTTACTCAGCGACTGTAGACTCGAGTTACATAACTCGAATTTGTCTATATGTACTTTTCCGTCCCTATAACAGACGCTGTAATAACATCCAAACTGAATATTGTCGAAACAAACCTGTCTATAGTAACAGATACGTTCTTTTTAATCAAACGCTTGTAAAAAACGGATGAAAAACCTCTAAATATGACCGGTTTAGATCTGATTTTGATATTTGCCTCATATTGCACAGAGTCTGAAAAAAATTGGTCACACTTAGATTTCTTTTACTCATGAAGGTAACAATTAAACCGAATTTTCAACTTTACGTAGCACACTATTTATTATTGCACTGTAAAGTCGAAAGCGTAAAATTAAAACATTTTAAAAAACTATAAAAATACACACTAGTTTTCCAATTTCTAACACCGAGGGTTTACAGTGTGTGGAACCAAGCAATGTTTCATTTGTCAACGAAAAGGCCAGACTAATTGTCGAATTTCGCGGGCAGGACTTTCGCTTTATTTATCGCGATTCCGATCGGCGAGACGCCGTTTTAACAAACACCGGGCGGATATTAATTAAGTGAATCAATAGAAACGCTGGCCGTCCGTGATATCGGGCCGAATTTACGGTAAATTTAATTAAAAATGCACGCGCACCAGAAAAGAAGTAAATCGATCAAAATTAATTTTACGGCGAGGCGTTTCGCGCGCCGTTTACCAAATTGAGTTTGATCTAATGGCTAGTTGAAATCGAGCGCCGGGCAAAAAACGCGCTCTCGCTCGCAAGCGGCAATTAAAGATCGCGCGTTAATTATAACGCACGGGACGAGGGGGGCGGTGCGCACGCGAGTGGATGCGAGGCGCGAGATACGAATCAACGGAATGTACCTTACGGTGTCGCGGATACCAATTAAACACAACACGAATAACATAAATTTCGGGTTTACATCGAGCGTCAGTGGGTCCGCCGGGCGAAATACAAATCGTGGCTTAGAAAAGCAGGCAGCGAATTAATTAAACGCAGACGGAGGATGCGCGTTCGTGTTACCGAAAAAAAGTCCGGGCAAAAAGGCGACGCCCGAGAGGGATTTCGCGGAACTCGTAAAAGTTGTTTTTGAGCGATCGACAACTTTTCCCAATCCGATTGGGTGTTTGTCAAACGCTCGTAAAATTGTTCGACCGCTCGGGAACACGGTGTAATTGAATATGGCGGTTTTGAGTATCACATTACGTCGTCCGGACGAAGGAATTCGTTGACGGTGGACCAATCTTGAGACACACGTCGGTCCGAGAAATTTTAATTGCGCCGGTTTCGGACTCGTAAAACGGAAGGAAAAAAGAAATTCGCTCGCTCCTAGGCGTGCGGTGTTTGTAGATCGTCGTCCACTTTTAAACGAAATTAGGCGGCCGGAATCGTGCCGCAGATTGATCATTTTTGAGTGGCGTGTCACCTTTCCGAGACGGGAATGCGACCGGTTTTTTCTTGGGCGCAAAGTCGCGCCATTTCGCCCGCGAAATAATGCAGCACGCGAGAACCGACGATTTGTATCGATTACGCTCTGTCCCGCGGGATTATTAATGTTGGATGCTCTCTTTTTGTTGCAGATTTTTCTCCTCGGCTTCGCCGTGAGTGACAACACTACATTCGAAACTAGTTCAGACGTCACGAACACCAGAAATATCCTTAACATCGAGTCGACCAACCAGGTGAGCATCAGGCATATTTTTGCGCGACTAATAATTGTCCCGGAAAAATAACCGGGGCGAAATTTCCTCCGCCGAAAAGTCCGTCTTGCGATAATATCGATCGCGCTTCGACGCGCGGGGCGTCTTGTTTTGCGACCCGCAACTGTTATGTAACGGCAAATATAACAATACCCGAGCAGACCTCGGCAGACACTAACGCAACTTAAACACAATTCCGTCAATTTCCAATTTGATGTTGTGCTTCTGAATGATTTATGTAAATGTAGTATAACGCGATCAGTACAATTATTACCGCGTCAAATACCGAACTATGCTAATGTCATATCAACTTCGCGAAAGACGTGAAATTTACACGATTACTGTCACGAGCGCTCGAATTGCTCCGCAAGCGATCAAACGCGCTTTTTCGCGAAAAACCGTCGTTCGGGGCAGACCGCCGTTTTTTGTCGGAAAATCGCTCGCGCTGATCCGTTGCGTAATTACGGTCAAACGTCGCGCGCAAAAGAGTCGCTGTTAAAATCATTCCCAATATCGCAATCCCGACCATTCCCGAATAATATCACTCGGAATTACAGTCGGGCGTTACACGAGCAATTATTTATTATAATCTGTAGTTGACTTTTTGCGCGAACGAGAAATTTTAAATGCAATGATAATCGCGACAAAAACGATAATAACAATTATTATGAACATGAAATGAAAGAAATAATAACAATTGTTGTTACGGTGATGAAGGTATAACGAATTATTGCGCGCGTCGACAAGTTTGATTATAATGCGTCGCGGACGAATGCGCCGAACCGGGGCGAAACTACGTATCAACGGAGGTGTGCATTTTTAAACACGAGGAGGTAATAATTCCCGGGGAATCGTGTAAAGCATGAAACACGGAAAAAAGGTTGATGAAAATGTTACGTAACTGTCGCGCAGCAACAATGGAGCCTGCAAATAGAACGTACGGTGGATTGTCGGCCATACGTTCTCAAGATTAATTCGGATTTGCACGTTCCGCCGGGCTTGTTTTATAAATTACTCGCTGTAAGTGAAATATGACGAATTAATGTAACCATTACACGAGGATCTAATTATCGGAAACGCAGTGCGCTGGACATTAATTAAACGCCGAATTACGGCGAATGCACATTTTATTAATTATTAATAATTAGGAGGCAGTTTCGTAGACGAGCCTTTTTCCGAGCAAGACGAATCGATCGAGATCTCATCAGGCCCGTTATTGGTCAAACTCCGGCTTGCTTATATGGAAATGTAATGATCTAACTCGTGTTCTGATAGGCCAAATAGATAGGTCCTGACAAGGGCCTTCTCAAACCGAGGCTCCGATATCATCTGGCCCCTTAATTGGTGAAATTGTAAAGATCTCATTAGGAGTATAAAATATACGAAAAAGCGAGCGGGGTTTTGACGAAAAAAAATTACAGTCTATTTTAATTAGCACAGTTTACCTGCGTTAATTAAAACTGCTCGGGGAATCAATTGTTTATTTATTTGCGCCATTGTTTTGGAGGTATGAATTATAAATGATTGGAGTTATACAAGTATTATTGGCAGTTTTCATTGTGCGATTCGGCCGCATTGGAGAAGTATTCGTAATTGCTGGGCGACGCGCGATATTGCCAAGAACATTATCGAAATATTTTTTAATTATATCATATGAAGCACAATGATGCATTGCAACGACGGCGTATTGATTTTGAGCAACCTCTGAGACAAAACGGTTTTGCGGGATTTTTTTTTCGATTCTGCTCTTTTATTAAACGGAATATACGTCAATTCAGTTTAATGGATTTTATTACGAAGTTAATATATTTGTCGAAAATTGATAATAATAACGCTGAATTTGCATTACAACATTTATTAAATTGCTCCATAGCACATAATTTTGATTGACTTAATCGAGTTATTTTCGTATAAATAGAATTATACAATGAACGAATAAAAACAAATCGTTTCACAATTTATATAGCAGTCGGATATTGAAGCGCATGTCCGATGAAAAATACTAATATATTCCGTTGCGACTCGAATATTGTTTTTATTAAACTGTTTTTATTAATATTTCATACGAAGAAATCATTCCATGGGATATCCTATAGGTTGTATAAGATGGGTCACATTTTGCATGACCCATGCACTCATCCTTTAACCGTAATGCAATTCCTTTTACAGTAAAAGGGAAAATGTGTTGAGTTAAGAACGAAGCATACATTTTTATGTGCGATGGCACAGGATCCAGCAATAATATTTGTTAGTTTAAGAGATGAACCGTTTTTGTTTACATTATTAACTCTTTAATCTCTCAACCTAACCTAACCTGTCAATGTGTTCGACTGACAATAAACAGCGCTATTCGCATTGTGTAGGCTAGAAAGCAGATCACGTAAATAGTTACGTGACTTCATACACACAATTATCCCGATAGAACAAGATGTATATTATACATATGTTAGATGGACATTCATACATAAAATAGATATATACATATAATATATGT
>JABFPB010004039.1:0-15716 GCA_022817645.1 Ceratoteleas bidentatus | reverse complement strand
TACATTTCCTTTCTCATCTGACAAAAGAGGTATTGCTATTTTCAACAACTGCACTGAGAAAACTAGATGGCGACCAATGCCATCTAGATGGCGTTGGTCGCCATCTAGTTTTCTCAGTGTGCTATTTAACATAATCAATGGCGAGTTCAATACAAAAGTTGGCAGCGTCGTATTTGTATAGCATTTTAGATTTATTGAAACTATCAGTTTGCAATAGCAACGCTAATAAAATATTGTAACTCTAGTGGGAAAACATTCTGCGAAAGTCTGCAAATTCCTCTAAAAAATCTCCACACTCTGTGGTTATCTCTGAAAAACTCTGTGAAATTCTACAACATTCTGTAAATCTACAAAATTCTGTAAAAACAATGAAAAGTGAAATTGGGATTTCATGTATTTTGCAGAATTCGCAGATTCAAAACTTCGTCAGAGTAGTTTTGTGAAAAGTCTACACAAGTGTAACAATTATTGGGGAAGTCTGCAATTTGCAATGTACACTGCAAATATCAACCTCACCAAAAATCTACCATTGTCTGGAAAAGTCTCAGAAACGTTGAAAATGAATTTTGCAAACTTTTATAAATTTGTATTCTGCAAATATAATTTCTAGAATTTCCCAGAATTTTTTAGACTTTTGTAGATTTTTCACAAAATCACTATTGCAGACTAATAAAAAAGACAATTAAGAAAGATATTCTGAGAAATCTGCAAAGATCTGCTGTCAAAAAATGAATTTTTTCGTGTCTGTATATCGGGTGCAAAGGGCCCATTTTTCCACCCTCGGGCTGCAATAAACCAGGAATATTTTGCAAAACTCTGGAAAGTCCCAATTTCATTTCAGCACTTTTTCAGAGTTTTCTAAAAATTTATCTAATTTTATAGACTTGCCAGAGATTTTGCAGGTCTTTTCAGAGGAATTCGCAGACTTTAATATACTTTTTTTCAAACAGAGAACTCTGCAAAATGTTCCATTAAACTTCTTTAAATTTCGTTGATATTATAATTTTAAATATTATTTATTGTTACAGACGCGTTTGACTTGGTAATAAATTTTTGCATACGCGGGCTAATCTGCATAGGAACACAAAGGGATTCACGTATGATTGTGTACGTTAATTAGAGAAGAGATGCGTGAAGTCTAAACCCTCTAATTTACATGTAAATGCGCGGAGTAATTATATACTACATTAGTTTTATATATTCAATGTATAATGCGGGCTTTTTAATTGTGCTGGACCGCAGTTAATAACGCAAATAAATTAATTCACTGAATTGCTTTCTGTAAATGCAACTGAACATATTGGATTATAATTGTTCATCGCACTGATTCCACGCATATGATTTAAACTGCAACTGCCTCCGCGAAATAACATTCCACCTCAATTAAAACGTTTTCAAATTTCTCGACTTCCAAAAATCCTTTACCTTATTCAATTACTCTTTCTGATTATGTAATTTAATTGTTCAAATTACACGACCTCAAATTTCGATTGAATCAATACCAAGCCCCGTTTTTCGTCTATCCATTTAGTTTTGTTTCACCCATCTAATATTTCAAGGCCAAACATTCGAAGCACAATTTCACATAATCCCACTAACCGAACCTAAAACCGTCGACATTCCCCAGCAACGAAAACCGCCCAATCGGAATCTGTATTTAAACATTAACATCATTCAATATCAATCAAAAATGCTGTCGTCTTATATCAGTCGACCTCCCACACTGAGAAAACTAATTCGTAAAAGCTGCGAAAACTTTATAACTTTTACGATATATATCGTAAAGTGTACGAATTTTTCGTAGCCTTTACGATATATATCGTAAAGTGTACGAATTTTTTCGTAGCCTTTACGATATATATCGTAAAGTGTACGAATTTTTCGTAGCCCTTATGATATATATCGTAAATTGTACGAATTTTTCCTAGCTTTTACGATATATATCGTAAATTTTCCGTAGCCTTTACGAATTAGTATTCTCAGTGCCCGCTTTCTTACTTGTTGCCCGAAGTGTCATCGTTCCGAGCCCTTTAAAAAATTCCTCTTTCTTAGCGGTCGGAAAAACGGTTATTCCGCCCGATCGCGCGAATCGCGCGCGCTCTGATTTTTCCCGTTTCGAACTGCGTGCATCGGCCCGATCGATTGCGCTGCAACGAAATGGCCGGCTTCCACGCCGGAAGGACGTGCTCGTGAAATATCGCGAGGCGTTGTTGGCGAACGCACGTCGATTTCCGGCTGTCGCGAGATAGGCCGTTCGCGCGCGATCGATCTTTGCGCGTAACGAGGGCAATAACTTACCGGGCACGCGTGTAATATCTTTCGCATTGGAAATACGATTCTCGATTTCAATTCGTGCATCGCGATATATCGCGGCCCACGCGCTGCGGTCAGTTTTTTCGTGCACGCCGTGTGGGCCGCGCGGCCGATATTATCGCCGTGACGCTGTATCGGAAATGTCATAACACGGATTGCTGGACTTGACGGCGAAGAAATGGCGGGACAAAGTCGACTCGAAATTCTCGCGATCGAGAATTTTACGACGTTTCAGAATTTTATGCAGCGCGTGACCAGAGGAAGAGAGGAGGGGTCCAAAAAATTGGAACGATGTAATCGTCGAAAGGCAACGTCGAAAGCTTCGTTGCGTAACTTAGAGATTGCGTCGATGGTGTGCTGGGAAATGTGGTATTGAATAGGTGGAGGCGAGGGTGTTTTACGGTTGGATTAATAGGGAAAGGGGAAGGTGAAATTTGATGCTATGTCAAAGTCATTCTAACGGATGGAGTTACATTCTATAAACTGAAATTCTGTTTGCGTCAAAGATGGTTAAGCTCCTTAATCGTACTGAAATAAACGTTCTTTTTGAAGAATTTTTTTACAAAAGTAAACGGTGACGAGATGTGTATTGTGTTACTGTGTCATATGTATTAAAGAAGAATTTAGAAATTGAATAAAATTGGCGAATGTATTTATTTAGCAGATTTTTATTTCCATAAACTCTTTTTAAGACAACAAAAACCATGGTTTTCGTTAAAACAAGGAAGCAGTGAGATTAGAATCCGATTAAATGCATCTCAATTTATCTAAACCGAAGTACGATTGTTGCGTTTCATTTCCGTCGAAATTTCTCACATAACATGTTTGAAAGTTTAACCTTTCAATACTATCATTCAGTCAGTGTCTAACAGAACTATATGGAACAATTACGATGCATGTAAACTTGTCTGAACATGCACTTTGAACGTGGGATGCGATGACAAACTGCTTAGTAAGTTCACTTTCATGATACTAGCCCAGAGCGGATTTCGCCAATTGTGGTTTACGGTAAATATCACCTCTAATTACAAAAGCCATAAAAATGGCCTTCTGACGCCAGTCATAAGACCAAAAACTGTTCGTTTACAACTCTTTTCTATTTATCTTTACTTTTTCTTTATCTTTACTTTTTTCGAACCCAGCATTTGTATCGATTAGTATTCAATAATCTCTATCGTATCGAAAGAGTGAAAGACCTTCCAATTCACGTAAAAAGAATGATATATCGTACTCCCAACAATTCCGAAAAGCCTCAAACATAATTTAAATTTGAAAGACACGAATTACAAATTTATACCCGTAACCTCCCACGATTTGTAGCGACCGAAGATCCGGGAAGGTTGGCGACGACAACGCGCAGTGCCATTCGCGGACCGCGAAAACGACGCGCGTCTGCGATTGCAAAACTGGATCATTAATCTTACCCCCAGTCACTGATTCAAACGCGATTACACGATGCAGCAAAATGACGTTACCTGCGGTCCGAGTCTTATGATTTGTGGACTCTTACCTGAAACAGAAAAAAAAACGCGGCTCCATTAATCGTCATACTACGCGGAGACGTCGTGGCGGGAATTTACGACTAATATCTAGTCACATCAATGGAACGAACGCTTCACGCAATGTCACGCGTTATTACCATGTGCTGTATTTCATGAATCGCAGTTATATATGGCGCGACAAGATACGAAAGGACGGCGATCTCGATTTTTCTAATTCATCGGCAAAAACGGACACGATGATTGCAAAGTGCGTGCCAGTCGCAATGTTGCCTCAACCGCGCCACGCTACGTCCCATATTTCACATGTGTGTCACACGCGACTCGAGCTTTTTTAATAAACATCCATTCGCGTTATTAAGTGCACCCTTACGCGACGAACTTTACGTGAAACGCAAAGTTCGCCGCATTGAGAAAACTAAATGGTACCACCTAAGAGGTAAAAGAGGTATTTTTATTTAAAAATAAAAATACTATTTGGTACTACCAATTTTCACTTAACTTTCATTCAACAAAAATATTACCTCCAAAGATTAACGTAACTAATCTCTTATTACTTCAACTGGTATACTTTTACCACTTGAAATTGTACTTCGTACCAGTATAGTGGTATCTCCTACAACTAAAGTGGTAACTTTTACCACTTAGTTTTCTCAATGCGAGACACTTAAAGGCGGCATTATAATCGACTCGGCCATAGAACATTTTGACAGCCAATAGTAAAGTTTAACAAGGATTTCTCTCGAGCGATATTACAAGCCCGCTTTGTGTGGGCGTTAATGGATCCGTTAATTAAGTTAACGACCTTTGAAGTTACTTTCGCGCCGTGCACGCAGCGCCACGAAACGCGACAAAAACGCCCGAACAAATCGCCGCCCGGCAAATGAACTCCGAATTATGAAATCCCGCGATTTCGGCGGTCGAACGCGCTGAATATAAAATCCGCGATAACGCGCAACGAAACACCGCTTCTGCTAAGTCTCGGCGATGTATTCACGTTATCGTGCGAATTTTTCCGTGGCGCGCGGCGATTTTTCTTGGCAAATTTTCCTCCGGACACTCGTACAACTTGCGCAAAGTAGTTTATACGTAATCATGCCGGAGTCAAAAAAGTATTACGCGCCTCTGAATACTTTAAAGACAATAATAAACTGCGCGGTTCGCGCAGCCCCGGGCTTGTTCATGCATTATTCGTACGTTGATAATCAATGTTGGATGCGCATTTCTGGCAAATTGAACGTATGCTTGGATCAGTCGACTGTCGACGAACGCGGATCAGTATTCTCGACAACAAATTCGCCGTCAAATTGGCCGACACGCCGGCCGATTCGACGAACAGCGAATCCAATCGAAATTTTTACGGCGACAACCCTAACACGCGCGAGATTTTTCATCGCGAATTTGGCAGCAAATCGAGTCAAGCTAATCGCGCTGTACGCGGCGTGTTTACAGTTTTCGCTGCTGACGGTGTAATCTGCATCGTTAATTTCGCGATCGAACACGTAATTTGGTCGAGCCGCGTTCGGACAAAGCGATGATCGAGTCGGTTTAAAAATTGACAGTTGCTAATGAAAGCAACGTCGACGCAGCGCCGCTCTGAATGGTAATGACGAACGTCCAGTTCCGATGTTCTCGTTCGTGTTATGGCAGAAATGAGTTTCTGTGACACCTTTCTCTCGCAAACGTCCCGCGCAGACTTTACCAAGCTTTTTGCGGAATCGCGACAAATAATTCGACGTGTAACTGTTCGATTTCTGTAAGTTTTCGAGACTTTGTTCGTTCGGAAATCGAGCCGTCCTGTTGCAACAGTTGGACATTTGGTGAATCGCCGAAAAATAAAACGCCCGAACGGCGATATGAACGAGCGAGAGTTCTTTCATTTCTATCGAATATGCACTCTTGCGAGAGGAGCTTTGAAAGAATCTGAAAAAGTTTGCAAATTTCATCGGTCTCTGATATACCGTGAATTTCGCGTATTTTCGGCTGAGCAAAAATTTGGAGGAGATGTTAACGCACGTCATGTAACATTTTTAATTTTTACGCGGGTTCATTTGCTTTCTCCCTTTCCTGGCAGGCGCATTCCATCGGAGCGAGGCAATTCGCCTTTGACGGATGTTGTCTCGCAGCGATCGCACTGCACATACGAACAAGCGTGTATCTAATCACGTCCTATAAATAGCGACGGCAAGTTTAGCCGGTCGTGGCCGATGAGACTGGAGTAATGCGAACCCGTGGGACGCCAGTACGTACTCGAGCGTACACGCATTAAAGAACGCGCACACACACAGACACAGCGCAAAAACACGCACGCCAATCTCTAACGAGCCCATTCCTTTTTCGCGTTCACAATTTCAACTGAACGGTCATTTTTACTTTCTTAGGCGAAATGCGCTTATGCGCGCGAATCCCTAATTGATTGCCCGTTTCCTCGTTAGTTTACATGGTTATGAGCTTTTTACGGAGCCGTTATGAGGGGATTATTAATATTGAAAGCGATATTGTAATTTCGAGGAATTTTTAGTACGTGGGGAACGGGGGGACGGTTTATCTTAATCATCGGAGTAAATTTTGTTGCGGATTTTTGATGAAGGTCTGAATATTTTTAATGGCAGTGATGGAAGAAGTAAGCAGCCGCGTAAAGGGAAAGAGAGAGAACAAAGTATTTTATCTAAATGACTTTTCGAAAAGTAGTAGCTTGAAATGTGAGGAATAAGAATGATAGTTTGAGGAAGAGCGTCATTTTTGCTCTTTTCTTAAGTTTTTTATTCACTTTAAGGAGCTGTAATAAGGAATGGAAAGTTTCTTTTCTGAAATTCTGTAAACAGCTTTTCGAGAATTTTTAGAAACTGAAGTTGGGAAACAAAAGCGTGACAGAAATATCAATGCGAGAATAGAAATCGCAGTGCCTTAAGAGGTTAAATAATAAATACATTTTATCGTATTTTTTTGAAGTCAGGGAAAACCTATACATATTGACAGGCGATTGATGTTCATCATTCTTATGCTCTAAATTTCAAATATAAACCATAAAAACCTATATCCTTAAAATCTTAATAAAGGATCTTACTAATACATTTAATAATTAAATCAGTAATGTGAAAAATCGACTTATTGACTTCAATTCGGGGCACGCTTTAAAATAAATTAAATTAATACAAAAGAAGAATCTTAGCTCATCTTAATTTAAATTTCAATTGTTCTTTATATTTCTCGAGAAAAGATCCGAGTGTTCCACACATTACAATTGTTTTCAGAATTGCGTTACTCATTTGCAAAGTAACACGCATAATTACGTGACTAGGACACACACGCGCAGTTGAGCATCGGTTATTACTAATCTCTTTACGTAACGACTGTTACGTGCCTTTTCGTGCCCGAGTAATATCAAAGAAATTGGCGCCATTTTAACGATGTTGACACACATTTTTGGCCAGGGATTAACCAAAGTATTGTTTCGCTGTCAACTTCGCTGACGATAAACTTGTTTGACATAAAAATTACTACGTGACCCTTTAGACAATTCCGCAAGTAAAGCACTTGTTAAAAATATCTTTATCTTTATCCGTACTACCTTAACTCGTACATTTTAGCAAGCTTAATTAAAAAATACGAACTCCAGTTAAAAATATTTACCGGTAGAACACTTAACTGGAATTCAGCTCAAAGAAAATCTTCACAGACAATTGAAAATACAACTGCGAGATAAAATTCGACACCAATTCCTAATTGCAGAAAATCAGGGATTTTTAATTTACCCGCGGAAAAGCTACTCTTGTTTCATATCATTGTTACATTGGTGAGCAGTTGTGTACATTAATTCTATATTACTTCATCCATTTTTTTTATTCGAATTCATTACCGCGATATTGCTGATTACATTCCACCGACTTCAACTTGCTTTAAGAATTACTCTTAAAGCAACACAATCATTTTTAGAGTGATTGAATTAGCGTCTTACGATGGTACTTCAAAATAGATATTTTAATTGGGCTAAACTTTATAGCCATGACGACATCCCCAGTTGACCTCCACAATAAAATCTAGTTAAATTTCTTTTAAAAACCCGTCACCCGATTTACACACTTTTATTAATACTACCGTAAAAACTTATCTCAAGTTTCAACTCGAAGAAATTACCGTGGAAGCGGCATGAAACCTTCGCTCCACGAGTTTCCATGGTCTTTTTCACGTACTCCCAGGGAGATGCGTCACTTTTCGTTCCTATCGAAAAAGCAGAGCACCGTTCGCGCGACGTTGCTTTCACCTCATATACCATTCGCGATTTTCAAGCGACTTGAATTAAAATTCGCGAGGAACGCTTTCACAAAGTGTGACCAAATAACCTACAAGCCGGAATAGTTTCATTAACGTGAAAAATATCGCAAACTTACGGCCGTAAATATAAGTTTCGTTATAAACTTGATATTTCCTCCGAGTTGTGTCATTACGCCGGCGTACGGCGCGTCGTAAATCGTGAATACCCATTACATTCTTTTTTGTGCGAATTCGCGAATAAAACGGGGATATGCGCGCGTCTTGACAGCGTAACTTGCGGCCGCCGGAAGATGTCGCGAGAGCGGTATTTTCCGGCGCCGAAAAGAGACGAAGGGCGGAGGGCCCGCGATTGACTTGAATTTCGGCGCAACCGACACAAAAGAAATAAAACGCGAACAATATTCTGGACGGGATAAAACAACGTTGAATATTCATAATGAGCGGTGCCGCTGAAAGGCTCGTAGAACAATAAACGGCCGCAGCTGTATAATCGGCTCGTTCGTTTCGCGCTTGGTTACTTTACTGTATATGCAGTGTTTTTTGTTTCGAATATCTATTATTTATGAGACCTCGTTTCGATTATCCCGTAGCTTTTCACGCGCGGAACCGTTTGCATCCGAAAGTCTTCCGGGACCGATGTCTGATCCCCTTAATTGAATCCTTCCACTCAGACTTGACGAGTTCCGCGGCGAGCAAACTATTTATCGTTTATGAATAATGCGTCCGAGTTTGCGGTTTCGTCGCGGATTTACATAGGGACAGATGGAACTCTACTCCCAATTTTGCAAACGTCCGCCTGCTTTTGTTTAATGGCACGGGAAGAATGGTCCCGGGTGACACCTAACCTCTAACTCTTTCATCGCGGCGCAGGTTAATTAAAATGCAAAAGGTCCAGGCACATTTAATTTTCTCGCGAAAAAACGAACTTGACGCACTCGTGCCTCGTAAACGGTTTCGCCGACGGCGCGCAATTTACGGCAAGCCCGACATTAGCGCGCTTTTTTCGCGACACTCGAAAATCGCCGAGACCCGTTCTCATTCGCCCGATTTGAGTAATACGCGGGCGCATTAAGCGTAATTTGACCGCGAAACAGTTCCGAGCGTGCGAAGCGCGCAACGTCACTCGAAGCAGCGTTTCAAAGGAAACGCGAAATAACGTTGCGCAAACAAAGGGACGCGAAAGCTCGGCGGAACACGAATGCGTTCGAATGCGAGCAACAAACGGCCGCCTTTTTTCCCCTTTTCGTCGGCCTGGCCCGTTTTTTCCTTCGCTTCCGTCGTTTTTTATTTAACGGCGCCGTACGCGCGCGTTCTCGAATTGAAACACAAGTAGTAAGGAGACAAGGGCACAAGATGGCGTAAAAGACGTCGGAAATAAAACTTCCATGGCAGCGGAACTTTCATAGACCGAGTTTGCGAGGCACAAAGTGCGAGGCGCGCCTTTATGCCCGTATTGCGACGTGCTTCCTCTTTACCCGGACGAGCTCTCGCGTCTAAATGTGTACTTCGTGCAATCTTGAACGTTTTCGTACGTTTTGCATGGATTCGCGAGTGTCGCGCGCCACTTTTATGCGCCTTTGCATTCTTCATACGAACTTGAACCCGTGAGCATACCCCTCACCCAGCCGACCCCGCAACCTCCCGCGCATTTTCGCAACCAACTCGTCGCGCTCGGGACACACACTTTTCGTACATAATTATATCTACTAATTGTATGCAATTGTATATAATTACGTATGCGACTTTTTCCAAGTCGAATGTAATTTTACGTAATTGCGTTTACGTAAATGTGCCGCAACGCCGACGTTTCGTACATGCAAATGACATTTGCGGTCACCCAGATATTCAGCCGCGACGACGCGCGACAGCGTCTCAAAGCCGCGGCCATTTTATTCGCGGATCAAAGGTCACTGGCAAGCCTTTTTCGACGGAATTTCAACGGGCAATGATTTTGTAAGGCCATGTCATTATAGTCTTTGATATCCGCGTTGCGTTTTGTCCTTAATGACATGTGAGATTGTAAAATACCCGGTTAATTCTGAAACCATTGTGGGAATTAATAATGCAGGTTCGCCACTGAGCCTTTTCGGGTGGAAACCCTATCATTGTAAGACGAAAAATGCGTTTCCGTGAGATCCACATGTTACAGGGTCGGTTACGGTGTTCCCTTGTAGCTCATATATTCAAGACTATAGGAGTAAGAGATTAAATGAGATCCATTGTCTCTGACTTACTGCTAATTTGGAGATACGTAGGGTTTCGTATGGGTACCTGCGATGGGTGCAAAATTGCACTGAAGTTGCAAAATTGCAACATCGGTTACCGTCAAAATTAAACGTATTTTTCTATGCATTTTCCGCTTGTTGATGCTGTCAAGTTTTTATGAAAAATTGCACAGAGTTCGTACAGAATACAGGGACCACTCAATCTTTATCTAAATGAAGAGATGGATCCAGTAAAGCGAGTTCAACCTGAGCATAGGCAATTCTACTTTCCAATTCTGTTACATCGAGGAAAAATCAAATGAATCTTGCAGTGGTTTGAAATAACCATTCCATTGTTTTTTTCCTTCGATCCAACAGAATTCGACAGTAGACTTCGACTGTCCCCTTATCGAATCCGACTCTTCAAACATATGGACGAATTTAATGTCGAAGACAGTTTCTACTCCTCCAAACACCCCATTTTCAGGCTGTCCATTTAGAACGAAGTCATATCAAACTCAATTTTTCACCACTCTCGAAATTTTCCTCCATACCCAGTATTTCTCCGAAAGTCGAATGGTCAGAAATCCCAACATTTGGGACGCGACACACGACGCAGTGTGATTTTCAGGATTATGGTTTATATACACAACGACCAGTATCGTTTTATTGACGAACAACATTCGCACGATATCGCTCGAATCGATGAAATTGCAACCAAATTACAATTGCATAAACTTTTCATAAATTGTAGAGCCCTCGTGGCCTTTTAATGTCACGTTATTCAATTAAAAGATAAACATGGAATCGTTCGACCCACACCTGTCAGATCAGTCGACGCGTAACAATTCCCATTTCGTATGTAAATACACGCGCACTTGACTTCAACCTTTTCATTTTTGGGCTCGTCATATTTGTTAATGCGCTTAATTTGGCCGACGCATCCACGTGGTTCGATGAAACGTATCGGTTTCATGACAAAATATTATTCGGGTTAACGAAGCGCTGGTAATCGCTGCGAATCGCCGAATTATCATCGCGTTTGACCCAGGCCTAACTTGTTTCGTTAACGCGAATTTGCTCAAGGTAAATTCCGCGCAAAGGCGTCAGACCGGCTCGTAATTTGTTGACTCTGAACGCGCTGTGCAAAATCCACAAAAAATGGCGACGAGTTGCTTCGATGGATTCGCGCGGAATCGGATGTGCGTCGACATAAAACGCTGACAAGCAATAGCTATAAATTCCGGCACTTGCGATGCTGATTGTTTGAGCTATTCGGCCGTATCGTTCGTCCATCCATCATGTCTCGCGTGCGCCGCTAATATAATTGCGCGCGATTTGACCTATTACCTAGCTCACTTTTTGCGCTTGCGCGCGAAATTCAATTGCCGCTTTTTGCGGTCCGCTCATAGCGAAAAACACGCGTCGCGACATTGCGTGCGTCGACGAGTAAAAGCACTAAACTTTGGCCCCGAACGCGATTTTCGTCGTTTAAGTTTTTGTCGTAGCGCCCGGTAATCTGATCGCGCTGAAAATGTCGGATTAATCGATATTGAATTCAGACGAACGATTTTGCACGTGAATGTAAATAATGCAGCGCGCGGAGCGCTGCGCGCGTTAGCTTCTATCGGATTTGCGCGGGCGTTTGATTTTTTATGCGAAAAAGTCCGAGTATAATGCAAAAATTAATGCAGAAATAAAATTCCTTCGCGACGGGATGCTGGGCGGCTTTATTGATCGTCCGGTGCATCAATAATATGTAAAATAGCGCGAAATCGTAACTGGAATGTGGCGCACGCGATTTTTCAGCGGAATTTGTTTTGCGACTGTTCCTGTCAATAATTCGATAATTAGCTCTCGCGAAATTGATCGCGGCTTACGCCGAGCGCGGCGTTATTAATTTTTAATGGGACGTTCATTGTGTAACTCGGCACTAAGTAAGTGTAGGCAAATTTTTGTTCGCTTTTTGCGCGTCGCGAGGTAAATTAATAATTCAATGGATGAATTTGCGCGAAACTAGCCGCCGAGGGCGCGCTTTGAGCCGCAATCACGCGAAATTGATCGCAAAGGTATTTCCCCTGGCTGTCGCTTTTGTCGGCTCGAAAAATGCACTCCAGAACGAGTGGGTGCAACGTAATAAGCGAGGAACGGGGCGCAAGATTTTACCCATCGACGGTAACTGCATTTTTTCCACGCCACACTTGCCAGGCAAACAATCTCCCGCGCAGAAATTATACAAAACTTACTTTTAGAAGGCCGGTTCGTGTAATCCGATTAATTCGGATAATGAAATTAAATATTGAACGAGCCAGATTTTCACGACGCTTTTCGCTCGCCGCTTTCCCTTTACAGTAAATTATACATCGGAATCCGAATTAGCGCTCGTTCGACGCGAGTTTGCGCCGCTAAACAGATTTATTTTCCGAGAGCACGTGACCGCCTTACTCGCAGCGAAACAAGCACGCTTTTTCCGCGACGTTGATCGCGCTTCGATAAGCATCCCACCCGCTCGATTCCAACTCGGAACAAGACAGTCGAAACCTCCTGCACTTCAAATAAATACCGAGCCACGAATAACCGCGGCGTTTCATTGGCTGCACGGCAGCATTCAATTATCATAACACACGTAAGGAACCGGGATGCTGCGGATGTTCGCAAGTCGAGAACCGGCTCATTTATAAATCCATTCGTCCGTTAATTAAGCGCGATCGTGCTGAATTGCATTTGCTTCGGAGCCCCGATCGTTTAGTCTCAAAGCGAAAATGCGTTCCACTTCCCTAGTGGAAAATGTGATGTGGCAAACCATATCAGACATGTGGGCCTTATCAGGATTTGATGTGGCAAACATCATCAGAGGATTCCTGATGATGTTTGCCACATCAATGATTATCCTTACATGAAATCCATGTAAGGTTCCAATGAGGTATCCTGATAAGGCATTGAGTCAAATGTAACGGTTGGCATCGGTAAGGTCCTGATGTGGCTCGCCCCTTAAGTGGCACGCCACATCAGGGCCTCATCAGGAAAATTGATCTTTCCCTGATCAGGTCATTTTGGTGGTTATTATGTAGCAACCTTATCATGACCTTATCAGGTTTCGGTCAGGTTATGATGAGGCAAGCCACATCATATTATGGCAATATGATAGGCATATCGCGATGACTCGTATATAAAATGTTTTTTTGAATTTTTTTCAGCACATTGAAAGCCTGATCAGGTTGCCTTATCATATCCGCATCGATTCCTACCATTACATTAATGAAGAGGTTTGATGGGTATGCCTGATGAGTTTCTGATTAAGTGACGTGGCATCCTCACAATGCCCTTATCTCAGCATCATCACCGTTTTTACTAGGGTTATGGGTTGATTTTCCGTGCTTTTTTATCCCGTCGAACCGCGAACGCCTCACGGCACTTGATTGAAATTGGCGCGACAATTAGATTCGTTGGCATTCGCGGGCGCGCCGCTGTCAAAATTAGTTCCGCGCGTCATCTCGGATTCTAATCTTAGGCTCCGAGTCAATTCAGAGGGGGTATGCGCGCGCGGAATTCGCGAGGTCGTAACCGCGACCTATTGGCGAATATTGGATATGCCGTTGCATGCCGTTGCTCACCTCGGCATACCAGCCGCGGCGTACGGAGGAATGCGTGTCCCACTGTGCACGCTGCTTAAGCGCCAAGGTTAGTTGCGTCAGTCGAGTGAAAGACGCGCACAGTTCGTTACACTCGGATCAAAAGCTTTCCACGATGGAAAACATGAATGACTTCTAGGAGACGGGCGCAGATGTTTCTGGAGAAGCGACGCGCTTGAAAAGTGAAGCAATTATGCGTCGGGGAGCGGGGCGCAAGAGGAGCAGCGAACAATGATTGAGCCGCGTGGCGAAGAATGGGAAAGTTGATGCGTGAGAGTGAGGTTAAGTCGTAGAAATGCGCTGTGGGATCCGCGTGTTCCGATGCCGTGGTGTTAACATTATTGACCTATCGGAATGATTTGTTCAGTATCGGGGTCGCATAGCTACGCGTCATCCTGCAGCAATTTGTATCAAAATTGATAGAATGTGGGAAGGTGATTTGTAGGGTACCGTCGGGATTTCTGGGACCGTTGGTGGGTTCATACCGTAACCATCAGGCGCTTATGGAATCTAACTGTTCTCTCAATTTCCCATTTTTTCCGAGCCTTAGATGCGGAATTTCAGATTCTCGCGGATTCCAACCCACGAAGGGTGTTTCGAAACGTTTACGTTCCTCTAGACGTCGGCGATTAATTTTCCTCAAGGTAACGAACGATTGTTTAAGCGAAATTGCTGTTATTAACGAACGACTACCCGAATCTTATCACTGGAATAATCATCCATTACGAGCTGAAGCCTTGCAGTCGTTGCTACAGGGGACACCCACTTGTTCGAAAAAATCTCGTTCAATTTGCCAGTCCCCGTACCACTGCAGGCTGCGCTACCGGAGTTCCAAAATTTTTTCGATCAATCTCCTTGCTCCGCTGCGATATATCACTTTACATTGTTTGCCGGGTAACAAGCGACAATTAATTTCCAGTGTTCCTTAGCGCTGACTCTCATGCGTCACGCGGAGGGTTCGACCCAAGATTAATGCCGGAGTAAACATGGTAGGGATAGCGATTATAGCAACAGAATCTGCATGACAAAGTATCCGGGCAGGGCGGACGGGTGTCGCTATCAAAGCGAGTGGCGGCCCGGGCGAAATCAAGAAGGCGATCGCCGCTTACTCATTCCAAGGGCCTCTATTTAGCAATTTCGACGTTGTTGGCTTGGCTTTTTTGAGGGCCTTCATTGGCTGGATTACGCCCTTAACGAAGTCCAGTGCACTTGCCCCTGGTACTCAGACTCAATTGATTCTCCGCTCAAATTTATCGGCCCCGGTCTAATGAACTCGTGGCCGGCCACGGAGCAAACGTGACCTCACTCCACGTCTCGGAATTTGTCTTTCGCATCAGCGAGACAAAAGCAAAGGGAAATATGATTTTACCAGCGCGAACAAAAAATATTGATCCGCCGTAACTAGCCGATCAATACGATTGAGTTGTACTTGTTTCGCCAAACAACCGTCGTGATGTTCGATTGCACCGGAGGACCTGCAGATTCGCACTCAACTGCACTCGGACAAATATTTTACATTTTATGTAACACTGTATGGAATGCCATCGTTGAGTTGTGTTGACTTTCGGTAGGAAGAGCGGAACAAATAAAATTGTAGTTGGCGAGGTACGGGGCGAAAATTAGAGTCTGATACTCGAAACAATTTTCGTTGTCGAAAATAATTTATTAGTTTAACTTGCTGTTAGAAATCAACATGCTGGGAAGAGGGAAAATGAATTAAGGTTGTACAATCATGAATCAAAAGTATTAAGAATGTCATGAAAATTTACGTGAATGCATATTTATACCACTTA
>JABFPB010004038.1:0-15715 GCA_022817645.1 Ceratoteleas bidentatus | reverse complement strand
GTAAAATGACTCCTGGTGATAAACGGGTTCCTAGACAAGTCTAAGAAGTCATCTACATATATACATTCATCCAGTCGCTCCATTTGCGGAGTTGATGTACTATGTAATAATTGCGCCGTCTGGCGGCGAAAATTGTACTATTCTATATCATTAAAGCTATATTGTAAGTCACATTATAGTCACACTAACGAGAAAATTTTAAAGTCATATTTTAGTTCCAGTGAGGGAGAAATTGTGACGTACGTGTGACTCACAGGTGACTCACATGTGACTAACTTGTGACTCACGCGTGACATCACTGTGATGTCACAGAAAAAATTGTGGTTGACTGGGTACCCCGCGAACTGCTTCATCTAACACCGCTAAAACTGCTTTCAAACATTCAAAACATTAGTGTGAGCAGTCTGGTAGGGTTAATGAAACACACCAGACTGACCACACTAACAAACTAAGTGGGTTTTAGGCGCAATGGGACCTCTGTGACCTAAGTGCCTAGGTTTAATTCACGCCCAGCTAGTTTCTGTTTCATTAGCTTGGTTTTCGAGAAAAACGGCGAATATTCTGATTTGTGATTGAAAAAAGTTGAAAGTAAAAAGCTGTTTTTTAGAAACACATTACTTGTGGCAACTAATGTGACAAACAACTTGTTTGTTACTAAAGATAAGTTTTTGCACTATTTCAATAAAAAAATGGCATTAATATTTAATCTCAAAATGCGGCGCCTGAAATTAAATAGGTATTTGTACATTACGAAGTTCGGAATAAAAAGTTTAATTTTGTTGAGAGTTCCCGGAAAATGAAAATCAATGAAAACTAATATAAATCATTTCATATGCATTGCATTTCTTCAAAAAGTCCAATGTATTTGCTTCTAAATTTATTTGCCGTAACCAATTAACCTATATTTGGAATTGACTGAAACCGACTGAAAATGAGACAACTGCGTAATTTGTGAAAACATGTTTGTTTGAATCAATACTTTATAAGAAATGCATTCATTTGTGTCAGAAACAGTTCAAACATGAATAAATAATACCCTTTGGCATATTTGTTAATCAATTTTAAATTTAAACAGACGAATCAGTAAACGAGAAGTTGATTGCAGATTTAAACATCTGATTTATCTCGACTAAAAGAGTAAATTGAATTTATCATCGAAAAGTATTAGCTTAAACCGATTAAGAAATGTAAAATTAACAATGAAGATATTGACTCAATCATATAATAAAATTCTCTAAAATATTAAGCTTAAAAGAATCGATTTCCTATGTTATAAAAAACCCACATTTCTTCGGTATGCATAACAAATTTCAAAATGCGTCAAGCTCAAAATTCCGGTCTGCTGCTCATTAAACGCGAACGTTACTTTCAGCGATATTTCATGAGAATAATCCGTCTAACGAAACAATAAATTACCCGTCGCCATACGTTGATAGTAACTTAGTTAGCCGAATTTCCGATGTCGCGTTTATTTCATACGCCATTCATCACGAAATTACGTTATTATTCGCGTCGTCGTATATTTTTCGCGTTCTAATTTAAGCGTCATTAATAACGGCACGGAGTAATTACAATTACGATTTTAATTGCGCCTTCGCGCAATGATTTGTGAGTGAAACAATTTTGTGTGCAAATACGAAATCCGCGGACTGCGGCGCTCATCGGTTTTTACGTCCAGCGAGGCGATTGTTCGTAAAAGTCAAAGCTCATTTATCATGTGAGAAAACGCGTCTTGATAATTTGCTAACAAAACGCCAACTAGAATAAAGAAAATGATCGATCAATCCGCGTTCGACTAAGTGAAATTGTGCCGTTATCATTTGACGTTTTGATACATTCCGGGGAAATGGCGTTTCTTTTGTGATTCAATCAATCACTGCGCGGTTTTTCAATTAAAAGAAAATTATGCTCTCGCGGAAAATAATCGCGAAATAATTGCTTTTCGTGTAACGGCGCGCGGCTAATTAATGCGCCGTGAGGAAATGTGTTGCGGCTTGTCGCGGGAAGCAATATGAAACTGCAAACTTTATTGTGTAAATTCCGTGAATGACAATCGATAAAAAGTAATTTATGGGAAGCTAATCAATAGCGGATTACTAATGCAACCGATACGTTAGTAAGAGAATTCGTTTACGCAAACTGTCGGGAGTAAAACAAAACGAACATGTCACAGGACAATTGCACAAGATCGTCAACAAGTTGAGCAGCCGCTGTACAACGTGAATCAGTTAAATTCATTGAAACCGCCAACCCGAACCAAAAACTTGGCGCCGAAATTTCGCCTCAAGTGTCTCCCTGGTGAAAAAAATTCTGTAAAAGTCTGCACATTCCTCTGAAAATATGTGCAAAAACTGCAAAATACTTTAAAACTATAAAACAAAAACTGGGACTTTTTCCTGAGAGTTTCCCTGACAGTTTCTAAGAAAGTCTACAAATGTTGTTTGTAGAAATTACCAGATTTTTGCAGATTTAAACCCTAGAAGAGCGGGTTTGTGAAAAGTCTGCAAAAGTCGGACAGAAATTTCGAAAGTCTGAAAATATATTTTACAAAATTGCAATTACTCAAAATATATTTCAGTGTTTTTTTAGACTTTTTCACACTGAGAAAACTAAGTAGTAAAAAATCACTATTTAAGTGGTAAAATCTTACCACTTGAAGTGGTAAAACCTTAAATGATATATTTATTAACATTTTGTTAGTTGGTTCGTAAAAAAACGGGTTAATTTTTAATGTTAATGTTAATGAGTATTTCATTAAACAAATTGTGAAGTAAATTCAAGCTATCTAAATTTCCTAATATAATATTTATGATTCCAATCAAGTTATCTGATACTTATTAGCGTTGCAGATATATTACTAGAATTTTTTAATAAAAATTGTTCATTGATACTGTAAATGAAATAAATGTTAAGTTACCATTTAAAATAGTAAAGCTTTACCACTTAAATGGTAATTACCACTTAGTTTTCTCAGTGTCGACAATCGTACGCTTTTGGCGAGATCGCTCTGCTACAGTTGGAACTCGAATTCTAAAAATTTCTGCAAAGTCCCAATTTCAGAGTTTTACAGAGTTGTTTAATAGTTTAATAGTTTTTCAGAGATTACTATTTTTGTCGATGGTTTCAGAGGAATTGGCTGACGTCTGCAGACTTTTGAAACCATTTTTTTCTCCATGACACACCGCCTTTTCGCTTACGTTTCCGTTTGCCTTCGATTTTCGCGTAAATTTCCGGTTTCAGATGCTGGTCGCGATTAATTATTCCGCACGCGCGCACGCGTGTGTCGCAACACCGATTATTTTCGCGCGCACTCGCCACGAGCGAATTTTCGATGTTGCACAACCGCCGGCGGTTTTGCGGGCACTTTTATCGAGTGAATATGCAGCGTGATTACAGCGAGAGGAAGCTTGAATGAGCTCTAATGTATTGTATTAATGTAATGCCTTTGGTATTTCGCGAGCGATAGGCTGTTCAAGCGACACGCGGTGCTCTGCTGCGCCAACTTTTTTAAGGAGAGACATACACCTTGTTATTAATGGTTCAGAGATTAATTGTCATGTGGCTGTGATTATGCGTTCGGTTCGTTCGGTTCGTTGGGTACTAGAAAGTGACACCGAAAATTTTAGAAATCGGACAATAAGCGAGGCTGCGATTAACGCGTTACATATTAACGGTGTTTTTTTGGCCGCCGAATTATAATGATTTAGCAATTATGGTAATACCGAGTCGTGGGAACGGAAACTTTGAGGTTAAGCCGATTTTTTGCGTCTTACGAGCAAAGTTCATCTCCGCCGTGTGGATGTCGTTGAGATTTTATTTATTCACGAGATGTTTATTCGACAGATTTGACTTGCAGTGTTTCTCGAGCGTTCGCTTTGAAATTTTAAAGAATTCCGTAAAGAATTCCGAGGAACGTTACAATTTTAACTTCGCTTGTAGGGAATTCGCGCGTGATCAAAAACTGAGATTGCATTGATTTCGTCAAGGGAATTTGGCGGAATTCGAGCGGCAGTTGAATGTGAAAATGTCGTCGCAACGGTACTGCCATGGCAAAATGAGAATATTCTGGCAGACTGCGCGTTCTATTTCAGTTGGGGTATCAGTTTACAATGATGCATATCATCGAGGTGTAATCGAATTTTGCAGCAACGTGAGTGACTTATCGACTAATTAATCGGAGTTCCAGGACATTTCGTTAATTAATGTCTGTAAATAAGCCTCGATGATAAGGAATCGAATCTGACGGTCAAACATGGCATATGACAGTCATCGATGAAACATCAATTTTTTCTGTACAGTTCAATAAAAATGATGGAAGTTAACGTAAAAATGGTATACATTCCATAAGAGGCGACCAGTGAAAAATGATTCACAGAAACAAACAAATGGGCAAAGTTCATTTATGAATCGTAAACGCGGTTTATTAAGAAGTTTATTATACGAAGCCAATAACAGATAAGCCGGAGTCATCATTAATTACTCGTCGCAGATAATTTCTTTCCTCGGTTTCTGTCGCTCGCGAACCATTTCTCATGGGCCTCTCTTTCCAAGCGCCATTTACAAATTCTCTTGAAGCGATCATGAATAATACGAATTAATCACACCCGATGGTTTCAATAACCACCGCGAATAGCGAAAAACGATCAATAAGACGCCTCCGATAAATAATCAATTACCCTTGACAAATGGAAAACAAGCGTCAATGAATAAGATAGCCTCGAAATTAATCGTCGCCCACAAATCAGCGCTCATTAACTAATTCCCCGGCGGTGACATTTTATGAACTATTTATTAGCAGGCAAACACCTCGAACACGTCGAACAAACACTTATCCTCATTTCACTTTTACCCCGGACGCCATCTTATAAACGGCCGTTCATAAATCAGCGTTCTAAACCATAATTCCGCTTTATTTAGTCTATAAATATCGCGCATAAATTGCGACCGCGGCAGGTGTATGTAACTCCTTAAACGTGTCGCAGGAATCGCGAAAGAAAGTTATGAAAAGCTTGAAACAGTATGTTCGCAAACAATGTTGCATTGTAAATTACCTTGGGCTGGGGCGATTCCGTCACGGGCGCGATTCTCTCACTCGCGTTTTCAGCCGCGCGATTCAGCCGGCTCGGAGATGAACCTGAAACAATGAGCGCATTCGGTTCAGTACGCCGACTCGAGTTACGTGAACGAGCGAAAAAGTTCAGGCGCTCGCGCGTGACGCGCGTTATGCCCTTTGCCATTTCGCACAGTGCACCGTGCATTCAATGTTCAACACGCACCCCTGATATTTTATGTTTCTCTTAGAAAAATATTTCCTATTCTGAGCCATTAAATGGTTAATTTAGGCGTTAACCATAAAATATAGTCGGATCAAGTATTAAGTATATTGTTACTAAAAATTATGAGGGTAACCTTAAAAGTGGTTAGTAAAGAAATTGTTACGGCAACAATGAAAATGGGAGGCATTTCAAAATAGTTAGGTTAGCCATATTTTTTTATAGTTTATGCAACTATTTTTATAGTTGTATGACAGCAATGAAAATTTTAAGACAAATAAATATAGTAAGGACAACTATAAAAACTGTTTAGGACAACCATATTTTTATAGTTGATATATAACTATTTTAATAATCAATATAATAATTAAAATAATTATACTGTCTTATTTAATAATTAATATTGCCATTTTAATAGTTAGTATGACTATATTTGATAGCTGTTGTTACTATTTTAATGGTTGATATTACTACTGAAAAATTGATCCAACCATAATAGTAAGGCCACCAATAAAATATGGTTGATGTTAAATGAAAAATAGGTTTTAACTACAAATAGATATTATTCTGGTTATTGCGACTTGAAAATAATTGATTCGACCATTAAAATTGTAATGCCCACCATTTGTTGATGAGAAAAATTTAATCGAGTTCATTTTTCCTGCAATGTAGGGAAACGATATTTCCTGAAAATGCATTCTTCTCTGCAGAATTTTTTTTTGTAATTGTTCGAAAGTAACTGCATGAAAAAAATGTAAGCATGAGGTTATGGTAGTGAAGTGATTTCTGTTAAAGTCGATAAAGCAGAGCGAAGACGTCGATCGTGCTGTTCAGCATGTAAAAGTATTTGCAATACAAATTGCGCCGCCTGGAAACCCAGATCGAGCTCGAACAGGTGGATACGCGGATGCAAAGTTATTCAATAGCAGCTCTTCAATTAATCACGTGCGTTTGTTTAGCAATTAAATACGAATGCAACCGTAATGAGCTGCATGCATATCTTCATTAAGTTGCATATGTGTTTGGCTCGTAAAGTGATCTCCGCGAAGCGTCGGACGGTTGAGAAATTCGACACGACACTGAGCGGAGGTTTACTTTCACGTGCCTTTGTTCACATTAACAGTGCGTGCGTTAAGTACGTAATTGTCTCGGCACATCCCACAGACTTCGCACGATACGACGCACGGACGAACGAAATTAGCCTGACGTCAGACAATGCGCTTTAATGCGCTTCGCTTTTTGCACAAAAAATTACTTTCCCTCGCTTAATATTCGTTACGCAATTACACGACAGTGCCGGTTTGTTTTTTTTCGTTGTATCGATAATGTAATAAAGATTCGCAAACAATATGATTTTAGGTAAAGACTGTCCTCGTGAAATCTTACTAAAACAACGACAAAAAATAAATTCAGCAGGCAAAGCCGAAATAAACAATTTGGTAAAATATTTATATAATGTATACTTTTTATTATTTTTGGTCGTGAAAAAATCGCGATTTGATCAAATCGAAATTGAGCCAAAAATTTTATCGAATTACATTCGCTTATAACCAAAATTATCAAACATGATCAAAAGTGGTTTTTCAGGATGATTTTTAACTTATTCCAATATAATTTTTGGAATTTCCAAAAAAAACTATTACAATTAATGTAATTTAATACATTGAAATGTGATTTGATTAATTTTATTCGATGTAAAGAGTCGTTGATAGTCAGAACTAAAAAATGTAACATTTCCAATCGCTGTCAATTTTCCTCATTTCCAGCCAGTGTGACATCTGAATTCCTCAATATTTCTCGGAATACGCTGCGCACGTACGACGTAATGACAAATTAACATTATGACATTCCACTTTGCGCAGCCTGCATCCATTTCGCGACGAATGTGTGAATTTGCGGGTCGTCAAACTTGGGACGCCATACTAGATACTCGTTTTTCCCTCGCGATAAAAAGCCGACAGTTTTGTTGTAGCCGCTCGTTGAGGGGATTCCGCAAATGAATACAAATTGGCATTTGCAAAGCTGATACTCGGAACGAAGTATTATCGTCATTAAAAGTAATCCCGGGTTCGGGTCACGCGTCGCCGTGCATCGCGATGCTAGTCGCATTTTGAGTCACGATTCTGCCATTTGCGCGGGCGACGTGAAAAGAAGACGCATGATGCAACGTGTATCTGTTCTGCCGGAATTTTCTGATGGAATATCAAGTCCCGCTCACGTGCACGCATAATGTCCCCGACGTAACGTCACGTTTTGTTTGCGCGGATCCGATCAATCCAATCGTGACGTCCCTTTGTCCACTTTTTGCATTCATCAATTTTTCTTTTCGGCGACGTAATTGGCTAGTCGCATTTTGATTTCCGTTGGCATCGACTAAATCGCCCAATCACCGTAAATGATTAAGCCCGTCTAATGAAAGCCCGATTAATCGACATACGAATTAGCAATCCAGATTGTAATTACGCCGGGTCGTTTTTTCCGTTGCGTGCGCTCTTTTATGCCGCGATTTTCCCAGACCCCCGGCAAAATATCAGGAAACACATTGTTTACGATAATTGTCGTAGAATTTGCAATTCATTTCTTTCGACGCGTTCTCCAATTCTGAAGCCCGAAGCTAATCATTTGGAATTATATATAATTTCTGCGTAAGTTCTGCTTGCGAGCGAGCCGTATGTACGATTTTCTGTCCGTGGCTTTAAATTCGCGGCTTGGCAGTTATTGCTAGTTGATTGTTACATCTGCTTAATGAAAATCGTTTATCATTGTTTGTACAATAAAAGATCATGACTAGTAGTCGCAAACTGAAAATAGGCAGTTTACCGTTCTTTGGATTAGTGGTCGGAATAATACGGGTAATACGGGTAATACTGGTTAGATCCGTATGATAATTTCGTTACTTCGTGTAAGTTCACTTACTAAAGTGTTAATTTTTCCGACATTCAAACTCTTACAGCTCATATAATTTAGAAGAGTAATTAGATTTAAAAAAATTAATTTGTTAAATTATATCAATACCTGTATTACCCTGGTACCCATATAATTCCGAGCTTAATTTCCATTTCTTAATTTAGATACGCGAATGTTTAATGTACGAAATTTCTCAAATCATTTGGCAAAGTAAATACAAGACGTAATTTTTCTAGTTAATAAACAATTACAGGTAAACTGCGGCATTAGATTTAATTGGAGGTGTGTAAAATGAGATGTTGAAATTCGATGCGGTTAAAACAATGAAAAGGGAGGCAGCGGGTCCACTAAAAATTCGCAAGTGGATCAGCTAAACGGTAAACAGAGCAGAAATAAGTGTAAAGCGGATTAACAAAATTTGCGCGGCGCGGTCGTTTTCATAAAATTTCGCAATTTAAGCACGCTTGGTGTACTTAGACGCTGGAAACACTCGAGACGGCACTCGGCACAGTTTCAATGCAATTCGCCCGGCGTTTAGCATTTTACTGTCAGCTAATTGACACGGAAAATTAATGTCAAGGGACTCAAGGGGAGACGCTAAACTGACACCGGCTTTTTGTAATTTTAGAACGCGGTTTACGTTTACACCGCCACCTTTTGGAGATGCGCGTTTCGTTGGACGACTTACGCTGCTAAAAATAAAGTAATTTGTTACGAAAAATCAGATTACTTTGTAAAACTAAAGTTTCCTTTGGGAAGCATAACAAAAATTGGAAAATGTTTATCCATCATCATCATACAATATGTTGTTTTAATAAAACATCATTTTTGTAGTTATTCTGTAAATATAATACCCCACTTGAAAAAATCCTACTACAGCCGGAATGTTTTTAGTCTGACAACAGTCTGGAATTAAAAAAACATTATTTTCGCGGGTACTGACAATAAGAAAAAAGCATAATTTGCACATTTTATTCACTATTATTAATCGCTAGCCTACAATTTTTTTTAGAAAACGTAATTCTCTTTGCACTCTTGGAACGAAAAATAATTATTTTTCGTGTAAATATGAAGACCTCGTTAATTCGGAATTATATTATTTCAAAGGAAATGGTTTGTTAAGTTGAAAAGCTATTTAGTAAACGGAATATTGCGTTTTCTCATAAATGGTGTGCACGGAGTATTTTTCCAGATTACGCAGAACTTAAATTAAAATGCCTTTTAAATTGAAGCAACATTTGCATAATGTAGAAGTAAAAATGTATCTAACATTTTTTCAAAGATTTTACTGCTATTTAAGTATATAAAGTATATATAATATCTATTAAATGAAATTTCCCATATGATTCATAATGATCAATTTTTGGTATAACCATACATATAATTGTTTGTCTAAGCAATTTCGTAAAATTTATTATCACTAAATTTTTACTTTTGTCAAATAAAATATTTACTTAATATAATTTTACCTACATAATTGAAATAAAGTATTGATTTATTACAAATATTTATTACAAATAAAATATATATTAACCGCAGTATCAAGACTTTTTCTTTGAAGCATTTGCATGATTGCAGTCCGAATGCAACTACTCTGCAACTCGAGTGTTTGTATTTGCATATACTGAAAGTATCATATTTCGCAAATATTTATCTCATGGCCCATATACTGAATGTTGACTTTTGTGACTAAATTAACATTTTCGGATTTATTCCTAAAATCTAAAATCTCATAAATCCTGCCAACCTTTAATAACACTATAATGCGTTTTAAAATTCAGGACAGAAACTGTTCTATCGCAAAACTTTGCTTTTTGCCCTGATCGATCCACATTCATCTCTGTCAGATTATAGATAAAATGTCACCACATTCTATATCCTTCAATTGCCTCCACCTCCCAATTAAAAATAATGATTTGACAGTCAACTTCATTATTAATATTCTCACCCGATCGAGTAACCACGTTCTAGTGTATAAACAATGGATGATACCCGTCAAAATGACACAGTTATAGTCGAACGGTATGTCGCGCGCCGTACGCGCCGGCACCGGAATGATAGCTGCGCGTTGCACCATTGGCCGCGATCGCTGAATTATTTCGACCATATCAACCGCAATAACAATCCCGCGAAACGTCGCGCATACAACGCGGCCGCGTGACAAGTGGCATTGTCGGTTAAGACATTTATAAAGGCATTGATTTAACTCGCGGCGTAGCGGTTTATAACCGCGTTCGGATTTACGATTGGACTCGAGGCGGAAATTACGCGGACCGACACGCGGCCAGATATGTATCGTGTCGTGACAAATACCCGACACGGCGAATGAGCGGCGGCGCCACGCGCAGAATTGTCCATGCAAAGTGCTTACATTGATGTGTGCGTGCGTTTACGTGGCGTACGTTACGATAATGGGCTGCTTAAAATCAAAACGCCTAACAATTGCCGGCTTCTCGGCCAATTGAGAGATCTGTACGGGACGCAGTTGCGGCGGTTCAACGGCATGACGATTTTATTCGAGCGTAATTGTTTTATTTTATTAGTTGGAATGTGCGACAAAAGGGCTGGCCGATGACTTAAGGTTAAAAGAATCAAAGTAACGAAATTTTGATGAGATTTTAAATAAAGATTCTTCACGCATTTTCAGATGTTTTCAGACATTTTATCTTTACTTATTTTCATATGAACTATCAAGAAATAAATTTATTTCGAACTGTTTACTATCAAAATTATACGACGTAACCAAAATTACTTGTTTTTGGACAAGAAAGTATGGAAAGGAATACATTTTTGCCAGGTACAGGTTGCGCGAGTAAAAATAATTTTTCAAACATTAACCAAACAATGACTAACCCAAAAATAAATCGATTTTCGTTCAAGTTTGTAGCATTTTTGGTTGGAAACTGAACGCGATTTAATCGAATCGGAATTGAATCAAAACACAATGTGATCCAAACCTGACCGAGAACGTTTCATTTTTAGGTTAATCGACTTTTTATCAGTGTTTGAAAAATCACTTTTGCTCGAGTTATAAGAGGGACGATCGAATGCAAAAAGATAATCATGAAAACTGAATACACGAACGCGATATCAGACGGAAAGGATCGTATTTCGGGAAGGAAGAGTGAGTTTGCCGAAAGATTAATCGGCTTGAATCTGTTTTTTTTTATTTAGAGAGTAGATGGAAATTCGGATGTTATTAAATGTCCAGGAAAAGTTGGTGAATGAATGTATGAGGCCTTTAAGAGACGTGAAACATTTATTGTTTTACGTGCAGTGTTTTGTAAAACAAATACGAGAGATAGAGTATATGTCTGGCTTGAATATTGCAATTATGAGCTCACTCGGTGTTGCTGACTCTGCAAATAAAAGCTCGCGTTACCCTTATTTCCTTCCCGCCTGTCTCGCGCGATAATGCTATCCCTTATGTGATACTAACGCTACAAATTCCTCAAACGAATACGCCGGAACGCGTTGTCAACTTCAGAATGTTATTTATTATTTTACTATACGTACTAGAATTTATGTGAGAAATTCGCTTGAAAGGGAAGAATGTGATACGAAACGAGTGGTGCATAATAACAAGAATTTAAAGATAATAAAAACGAAGGGAAAAGGTTAAATAAGTAAGTTGTGAATATAAAAAAGACCGTTTAAAGGAGATTTAGATTTAAGACATGGGATAAAAAGATTGTTTTTCTTACCACATTCAACACATTTGCAAGGATAATAATAAAGTTCAAAACGGAAACGAAATTTATAAGTAAGTTACCCACCAATTAAGCAAAACTGCTCGATTAAATTTTGCTAAGTCGGCGATGTCGACAAATTCCGGGAGCTTCACGAAATCGCGAAAAGTCATTATGAGTCCACTCGATGTTGCTTAGTCTACAAAAAAAACCTCGGGATCCTCTTATTTCCTTTTAGCCTGTCTCGTGCGATCATGACAATATAGCTGCATTTTTCTGCATTAACAATAACCTTTGACAGTGAACTCGACTACGACTAATAATCGTTTAGCTACATGAGGATCTAGATATCACCAATTTTTCTAAGTCCTTGTCCAGGATCCTTTAATATTAAGGATCCTTATAATCTAAGAATATTAAATCTATCCTAATATTTTCAATGAACCGTTCTTCTTTAAATTTTGAAATTAAAAAAGTACGAAATGTAGGGTGTTTGAAATCGAAATGAGGGGGTTCTTTCCCCCGAAACCAAATTATTCCCTCAATCAAATAATGCATTTATTTAAAATAATTGGTTGGTAACGCGCAAATCTCTCGAAGAGTTCCAAAAACTTTAAAACAACTTAAAAAAGAACCAAAAGGCCCAAAGAGAAAAACGTTTTTTAAACTCTTTTGAACCTACTTTTTGGAACTCTTCGAACCAGTCTCAAATTATCGATTCCTTACTCACCGAGCGTTTTAGACAACATTAACCTAACCTTCGACACTTGTCACTTTAACATCCAGTAAACTTACCCTCTGTCTGGATTCCCTTAAGAACACTTCAATCAATAAAATGACACTGATTTGTGAAACTAAAAACTTTCTTGCCTCCACCAAGTCTGATCTATCCTTTTGTTCTTCTCTGCAAACGAAATTCTTAGGACAATTTCAGGACAGAAACTTTCTTGAGCCAAGAAAGTTTCTTAGAGAGCATTTGTCACCAGCCCAATTCTCCCCACCCACCTGTCACTTCCGAACCAAACCGTCGAACAAATCCGCGCCGCTTCCCCTGTTTTGAACAAGCGCATTCATCCCAATAACCCCGTTTTCCCGCTCGCAAAAACAGCCAGCCCGCACATCCGTCTCCGGCGAGTGCCATAAATTCATACGTGCCTTTATCATCGCGCGTGCACTCTCGCCATAATTCCATCAACGTCCGGCTGGTCAAAGAAAGGAGACAAACGTGACAATGTTGCCGCAGGTTTTTCTCCCATCGAAAACGAACTTTCTCGCACGCGAGCGAGTGGCGTTTCGCTCGAGCAGCGCATCTCCCGCATCTAGACTGAAAACTCGTATCAAATTCGTTCGCGCGCGGTCGCCGTGTATTATTATACACGGATACCGTTAATCCGCGTGCGCGCGTAATTATAGCTGCGCGGCATTGTTGCGTTCGCGCAGAAAAAAGGTCAGCGGGACACGTGTGGCCGCCGCGGGAAAACGAGGGCGAGGGATCCTAGAAGAAAGTTTTGTGTCGAAAAAGGCGTGACACTTGACCGCGATCGCGATTCGTAACGACCCGCATATACAAATTATCATACATGAGTCATAGCGCTGAGAGATACGCATCGGGTAATAGCCGAGCCGGCGTCTCGATTTCATCGACGAATTCGTGTCGCGGGGATTGGCACGTCCAGACGATAGGCATTGTGCGGGAAGTGAAAAATGTATGGTTCGAGAAATCGAGTCGAAGTGAGGAATGCGGCCTGGGTATTTTGGGTTTAGATTAGGTATCGAGGAATTTTAAGGAATTTTAAGGAGTTACGAAATGAATGTCAATTAAATCAAATTTGGAGTAGGAAAAATAGTGAGGAATGATTTTGGAGAATGTGGTTGACTTCCACTCGGTTCCGAGAAATTAATGTTTGAAGTTGATTATTGTACTAGGAAATAGATTGGAAGTATGGCTTATTAGTGCCTTATTTCCTCTTACGGTACTTTGGAATTCAACGATATGTTGGAAATTATTGCTGATCATGATTTCTTTAAGTGTCTGACTCGAGAGTATCAATTTAAGAAAATTTTAATTGAAAATGCATTCTTATCATCTGCATTCAAAACATTTTTACCAATGCATTTATCTCCTTGTTTATTGGAGTCAAATCGTTATTTCTTAAAATTCACAAACATTAAAGTTTGTGGTAAAAATTGACAAATGAAGTTGTGTTGTCGAAATACATTTTTTTAAATTAGAAACGTAGATTGCAAAAAATCTTCTTGTTGTGGAACATTCTTAATTTTTTGTAAAAGAAAATCTGACAACAGTAGTATGGTAATAGTATGACAAGAGTATGGCGACAGACTGGCTCGCGATCGTGATAGAGACTTTCATTTTTCCACACCGGAATCTGTAGGGAATGGAATCACCTGATTCTAAAAAAACCTTTTCTCGGTAAACAAATGTTTGTCTGAAAGGAAAATATTCTACCGTTACAGGTGTTCGTTTCGCGGTGTAATATTTTTGATTTACAATTCAATTCGTTTTCCTTTTCGACGCAAATCTTTGAAGTTGCGTTTTATGGAATGCTGAACAATCGGATATCCGACGTTTGAGTACTGCACGGAGAAATATTCCGACTCGCGTTGCATGAAATATAAATATTGTGTCAACTGAAATTTATTTTGTTTTTACGAAAGTTACAACAATGTAACAATCTTTTTTAAGTAAAAACTGACATAATCTTTGATGACACGTTCCTTTGTCAGAGAAAGAAACGAAAAATGTCTGACCAAATCTGTCATGTTATATTAACGTAATTTTTCGTCGTAATTTTTTGGTAGTAGGGATGTGCAGGATTTTTCAGAGGACGTCTATATTTTGCTGAGCAGCTTTTCATGCGACATTCGTGACGGTGGTTTGGTAGACGAGTTTTTGCGTATGGCTTTTGAGGAACATTTTCCTTTGATGATGGAATTGCCAGTAATCCATTAAAAACGAATAAACGTGAAGCGAACATTTTAGTAATAAAATAATAAATAATAAAGCGCGTATATTAAACGATCCTAATTGACTGCAGAACTACTTTTAGAGCAATGTTATAATCTTACAATGTTGATTAATGTAAAATCTGCAATGACTGCATATTCACCCAATATTTAATTTTTCCACGTGTAGTTTGTTTTATGTTCTTGAAATACTTTCTACTAAACGAATAAATTGAATTGCTAAACGTATAAATAAAATTGTTTTACAACCAATTGACACTCATTCAGATGAATTAACAATGAACGTTATTCTTTTAAATATGATAAGAATCTTTTAATATATAAATTCCTATTTATATTTAATATTCCTTTAATATTCTTAATATAAACTCTGTGTAACATGGTGTCATTTTGAGGTTTCACTTTAAAATTGAATATGGTTTAGTTTTAAAAGAATTATAATTTAATTTCAGAGATGCTTTTAAATGCAAAAATATTTTCTTGCAGCTGAAATAAAGTAAATATACTTTAAAATTGCACTACTTTTTTACAGTTCTACTTTTTTCCCCGATTCAATGCCAAAGACAATTTTTCGTTTTGGACATCGACCACTATTCAGAGCATTCGTTGTCCGTAAACTGATCTTTCCGCGTACATTAAAATATGTTTGAATAGTATTAAAAATTCCATTACAAGGTACTATCCAGTAACGTACAACAACAATTCTTCTCGAGCTTCTTTAAAGTATTATTTCTTGCCTATGATTTAGTCACTTCGATAATTGCATGTAAATAACTTTAAGTACATTATTTTCTTTTATTTGATTCTCCACTCTCCAGCACCGAAATAGCAATAAAAACTGTTTTCGAGTCTCAATGGAAT
>JABFPB010004037.1:0-15718 GCA_022817645.1 Ceratoteleas bidentatus | reverse complement strand
GGCTGCACCGTCGTCTGCATCTGGATCTGCTGTTGCATCTGCACCTGGGTGGACATCTGCAGGTTCACATTTGACTGCACGTGTTGCTGCTGCTGTTGCTGCTGCATCTGCATTTGCTGGAGCAACATCTGGTTGTGGATCATGTTGGCGTCGTTCACGCTGCTGGTCTCGGCCTCTCGGTCCAGCCGCTCTTTTTCTTCCTTGACTTTGCGGTCCTCGCGGTCGCGCAGCAACGCGGCGATTTGCGACTTCAGCATCTTCGCGACGGCCTTCGCGTCCTCCTCGAGAATCAAACTTGATTTCGCCATCTCGGAAGCCACCTCTTCGGCGTTGTCGTTCTTGATATCGAAGTCGAACTGGATCGCCTCGTTCTCTTTGTGTTTATTGCTACGTTTCTTCGGGTCGAGGACGCGTAACCTGAATTCCACTCGGGACAAATCCGCCTCGGCCACCGCCGTGTCGCGAGACACCATTTCGAGCTTCAGTCCGACGTCGTCGGCGAAGAACTCGTGATTCAGGAGATCTTTCACTAAAGGTCTTTCTTCCTTCTTCAGTCGGATGCACATCTCAATTATCTCGCGGACCTCTGGGTTTTCTACCTTGTCGTAACTTTGAGGTTTAACGCCCTGGAAGAGAGTTGAAATTGTTATTGTAATGAAAAGGCTTTTTAAATTATACGAATTTGGGAATAGAAAAAAAATGATATTTACCGAGACTACTCGTTTGTAAATCTGTGCCGGTCCGGTACATTCAGAGTACGGATATTCGCTGGTAGCCATTTCCAACATACACATTCCGAATGCATACACATCGACCGATTCATCGTAATGTTCTTCGTACATTTCGGGAGCCATGAATTCAGGCGTTCCAATAACACTTTTCGCAAAGCTACGGTTCTTGAGTGTGGCCAGTCCCAAGTCACCAATTTTGACACTTCCGGTGGTGCCCGTGATGAAAATGTTATCACATTTCAAGTCACGATGAATAATGGGTGGTGATCTCGAGTGCAAAAAACTTAAACCTTTCAATATTTGACGACACCAAGACTTTAGTACTTTCGGATTAATCTTTTTAAAGCGTCGTAAATATCTAAAAAATTAAATTATTAGTATCCACAGTCAAAATCAGCGTATTAATGTAAATCTTTTTTTATTTTTTACACAACTTACGTTTTCAAGGTGCCAGACGTCATAAGTTCAGTTACTAGAACGATATATTTCCTACGAGTAAGTGTTACTTCCCAATAATCATAGAATCTAACTATATTTGGGTGCTGGAGACCCTTTAACATCTCAGCTTCTTCCCGAAATCTCAGTCTTTCAACTTTATTCAACTTTTTCTCCTGCAACAAATATTTCGCTCTGGTAAGAAATCGTTTCCAAAAATTCTTTCCATTTAAGGAGATTATTCTGTGTCATATTAATTTCAATGTATTTGAAGTAAAGTGATGATAAATAATTAATTACAGTGATATTGAAACTTAAAATTAGGCGATTGATCAAATTATATGTAATAGCCCATAAAACTGTGCAAAAATATACAACATTGACTTTTATGTCAATGTTGTATACAATGACTCCGTAACTACATGGTCAAACAATCTGAAAAAATTACCACAAACTCCCAATATGACAAAGATATCATGGTTTTAATTTCATCAATTTATATTTTTTAATTTGCTGAACAACCTCCTTAACCAAAATAAAAAAAAAACCATTCACACCTGCAATTCGCACCACGCCACGGCGACGCCAGTTTCCGTGTCGAGACCTCGGTAAACGGTTTTGAAACTCCCCCTGCCGATCTCCTCCTCAAACTTCAAGAACCGTCCGTCCGGAGAGATGCCAACGGCCTTCTCTTCGTCGTCATCGTCGTCCATCGTCTGGACCTTAACTTTCATCAACAGACTGCGCACCTCCTCCATGGCCATCGTCTTTTGCGTGAGATTCTCCTCGTTTTTGAAGTTCTCGTCGAGGAGCGGCCCGATGAAGCCCTCCGCCGCCTCCTCCTGGACGGCCGCCTCCTCCGGGTCCTCCCGCGCGGACTCCTTCTCCAGGCTCTCACCCTCCTTCTCCGTCCTCTCGTCCGTGACGTCCTCGTCAATTTCAATATCTGAACCCAACGGCGGTACCTTGCCCAGTTTGCTCAGCGACTCGTGCAACGCTTGCGCCGCCACGATGTCGCTGATACTAGTGCCGTTATCGTCGTCCTCGTAAATCGTCACGTTCTCCACGTTCTCCTCGTTGTCCTCGGCCTCCACCTCCCGCGGGTCCTCCAGCGCTTTGGCCTCGAACTCGATCGGCTCGCTCGACAGGGTGGACGTGGTGAACCGCGAGTTCTTCTGGCTCTTGCTCGCGTCGTCGGAGTCGTCCATCTTGATGTCGTCCTCGGGCTCGTCCGTCTGGATGGAAACCTTCTTCTTCATCGAGTCGGACGACGAAGGCTTGGACGAGGCCTCGTCCGGCTCGGAAGACTCGGCGATGACGTCGCCCGGCGAGCGATCGGCGTCCGCGTCCAACTCCTTCTTAAGGTTGCACTTCCTGACCGGCAGTTCTTTCGACTCGAAGTTCACCAGCGAGTATACGGAAGCCTTGCGCTTGTTCTGGACAGTCATCGTCTCGCTTGGCGGGAGGCCCTTCTTGAGTGTGGTGGGTGCCTCGAAACTTTGGATTATTTCTTCGGACGTCCGCCTCTCGTTATTATCCGGTAACAGTTTCTGTATATCATCGTCATCCTTTTTCGCGTTCGAGTTTTCGGAAAGCATACCTTTGTCTGCAGTCTTGTCCTCTTTGCTTATTTTCCTAGTTTTTCCTTTGCAAATTGGCGTTGAAGGCGAGGATGAGCTGGAACCTAGAAGGACAGATGGTGCTGTAGAGTCTATGAGGAGGTTGGGAGGAGGGTGCAGGCAGTTTTAATTTCTACTTTACTGACTGTCTTTTGTAGTTTTTAGTTTTTCGTATTATTTGAACTCTGAGAAAAAAGAATGAAGCGTACGCCCACAGTGGTCAAAGTAACCAAAATCGATGGTTAAACATAGGATGCCTATTAGTAAGAATTACCATTTGAGTGGTTGATGTCATCATTTCAGTGGTAGATGGCGCCACTCTTAGAGTTACAAATGATACACAATTAAGGCAAGTCACCACAGTAGCTGGTATTTTAATTTTCACAACACAATAGTAGTAAGAATACTATTCTCTCAGTGTCGTTTTTAGAAGAACGTGGTTCTTAACAAATGGGAGAAAGTTGTAAACAATGCAAATTTGACTTTTTACCACTTGCTGAAATACTGTGATGATACACTGCAGTTTGTTTAAATGATTCATCTTCATTTAAACAAACTGCTTAAATGAAGATGATAAATTAAATTTTTAATTTACCAACTTTAGGAATAAGTTGGTAAATTAAAAATTAAAACTGGCTTTCTTCTCCTCTGAATGTTTGAATGGGGGGAGTGGGAGAGAAAGTTACCTGGTAACCTACACAAGCTTCCAGTCGCGACAATGGCTTCCTCGGCGTCGCTAAAGCTATAATTGTTTTCATGTTCAAATGAAGATACCGAAGAAGACTTTTCCAAGATATTTAGAGCACACGGGGTTTTCTTTTTCGATGAGGGTGAGCTTGAGGCAATTCCGTTTCTAGTTACAGTCGTCTCAGTGCAGTACTCCACTCGGCTTGTGCAAATCTGTTTCTTTTGAACAGTGGAACGGGTCAATCCTGGCAACTGCGGAATGAAGGAACAAATTGGACAAATGATTAACCAACAAAACACAAACTTGGAAGCAGTGATGTGTCAAACTTTCAAAATCAAAATAATGTTCTTTTATCCGTTCAGTTATCAAAAAGTACTATATACACTGGGAACTCAATAAAGATCCCTTCAAAATTGTCCACACTATTTTAAGGGGAGGTCCGTTTATCAAAATGACTAAAATCTCTATTTTTCCAACCAATTTTCTTTAAGCTCTGATGAAAAATTAATCAAAAAGTGTTAAAAATGTTAGGAATTGTAAATTGTTTCATGATTTTTTGGGTTTGTTTGGAGGAATTAGCGAACCTTCCTATCGCCAGAACTGCTTGTGCTAGCATGCGACAAATTAAGTTTCCGCTGATGACGGTGGCTGTGGACCCGTTGGGTGTTGTTGTTATTGTTGTTGTTGCTCACTATGCCGCAAGGTCCTGGCCCCTCCTGAGAGGCTAAGTGGCCCAGACTGATTCCACTTTGACTACTAGCACCGGAGCTTGCCACAATTTTAGGGCACAATCCTGACAATCCGACTCCACCGGTCCCACTTGACGAGCGTTGCCTACTTGTCTCATACCTGCAATTACAATTCATCAAACCAATCGTTGCATTATTGTTCATCGTCTCAGGTTTTGGGTACTTAAAAATTTTTCGTCAGTCGATTGAAATACGTTGAATCGATTTCATTAATGAATGGACATTTACATGCCACTAAAAGTATGGTAATGAATTTACATTTACATGCCACTAAAAGTATGGTAATGTAAAGAAATATTGTTAATATGTGGATACGTTGATAGTTTTTAAGAACAAAATAGAGATGGAGTACATGTAAAAAATTAGAGTACTGTTGAAGGAATCGGCATCGTTTTCAATGAATTTCGAAATCCACTGACTTATCGAATGAAAAAGTAAAATAATTTGCTGCATCTAAATGTAGAAACCAATTTCGTAACTCGACAAATTGTATAAAAAAATAACAAAAGTAACTTTGGTTCAATACTTAATCATGCGCTTCGCAAAGACTTTGCGAATTGTGGATTAATACTTGAGTAGTGCAAAAGTTCATTTGCTGGTACGTTTACGTTTGATTGCAGTCAACTCTTGGTTAGCTAACGCTTGACCAGCACAATTTGGTTAAAACTAATCTTTCCCTCAGGATTTATCAGTCCAATTGCATTAATCAAATCTAAATTTTTCTCGAGTCCATTTGGTTGAACTTCGTTCAATCTTTAAACGGAATAAACGTGACAAGAAGGTTTATGCAATGCCAAATTCAATTCAAATTGGATAAAACATTTCCAGACGTTGCTTTTTCTCATTCATCTTCTATTGAGCCCTTTTCGAATTTCTGAAAAATCAGCAGTTCGCTGCAACCGAAACGTTGATTGCATTTCTCAAGATTTCCAGAAGAGAATTATTTGATTCGACGCAGTTTTGTTATTATTTTTTTGTTCATAATGTACATTTCCTTTTGGTGTAGAAGGTTCCGCTTGGCTTCAGATTGATATCATTAAATCAATTTACCGTTTTAAATGTTTTCCTCCACACTCGATTTCGTAATAAAGACCACTTAAGCGTTTTATAATTCCGCATCTACAACCGCCTAGATGAGGATTACCGGTCAGGAGTTAAATTTATGTCTCAAGTTTAAATTTGGTTAAATTTCCATCTAGTACCTGGTTCAATAGTTTGTGTATATCAGTGGTGATTAAAATTGTAAATTGCATTCTCAAATTCCCAATGCATTTAAAATAACTGATCTTGCAGTTTTCCATCGATATTCTTCATATAAAATCATTATTTCAGAGTGTAATGTTTTCTCTACAATTATCTATAATTGTCGATCCATCGATTTTATCTAAAATCAAGATTGAATAAACCAGTCGTAGAATTTGGAATTCCGCTAAAGAAGGTACTCAGGATCATCTGATGCAACATTGCGGCTGGATTCCAGCATATGCTCTATTTCGTGAGCTGCTGTAAATATCCTTCGTTTTTCTTGCCATTATTTCGTCGCATATTTCTCAGCCTCCAGAATAGCTTCCAGATGTTGTGAACGAATATTCATTCTTTTATCACCAGCTTCATTCATTCTTGGAATTCTTACGTATAACGTCCCACTTCTGTCACCGAATGTATTGTTTGTGAAATCAAGGTAGTTTTTTCAGAAGAGTCTGTTAAATTCGTTGAACGATTGGCAGAATGAACGTGACATAACAGTTGTGTGAAAACTAAAGATTATGAATTGCGAGTTTGAGTTTCATATCTTTCTGTTTTACTAATCATGTCAGCGCACTGAAGAAAAATCTTTTTTATACGAGAAATGTCTGGCATATAAAAATTTGTTTATAGACAAAAATTAACAATTATTTATTCAGAAGAATAAAATAAGTGTTTTTTTCTAATACAGGTTTATTCATATTTAGAGGAAACCTTTTTTTGGAAATCAGTAAGTTTGTACCTAGATGGCAGGACTGTCATTAATAACTTGTGACCAGATAAATTTAATTCATTTTGAGGTCAGCTAGCCGAGAGTTGACTGAATTTATTATTAGTCTAATATTGTTTAGCATATTTCGTTTAAATTCTTAATACAAAACGATTGGAAGAAAGAGCTCAAAGTGCAGATTTACAATGAAGAAGCTGAAGAATATTTACTGCTGCTTATAATTATTGGACACTACAGTTTTTTGAAAATGTATTTTTAATGAGAAGCATTGATTATTGGATGGACCAATTATGTTAAGCATTTTTTAAATAAAATCCCCCTTTTATATTTTACACATATAAAATCAACGTTAAAATGTACTGAAATAATTATATTCGAGCGAATATTGGCAAAAATTTACATCTTAATATATTCTAACTATGACAGGCATCCTTTGTGCCTATTTTAGTTTAATAAAGAATTACAACGAAAATTCACACTGCCATTATTATATCTAATTATAATTATCCTCACTGATAATTTAAGTTTAATTTGGCACGATTGTCGCAATGAAAAAAGAGTATTAAAAAGTAAAAGTACTGTTACACTGGTCACCTGTCCAATAATCAATATATTATAAGATACATTTTTCTTTATGTTATATAAAAACTAAAATAGTACAATTAAAAGTTACGTGATTTTTACACTTACAAAATATTATTTCACGCGATTTTCTAAAAATAGCAATATTGTTTCTGTGTAAGGGACAAGTTTGGAAATATTGTTTTATATGATCTAATTATGAATATATATTTAATACTCTTTAATATTCAATTGAAACACAATATTAATATAAATATTAACTTAAAACCTGTTTATTAGATAATTTTATTCAATTTATTCAAAAAATTTTGATAAAGGATAAGCATCATGAAATGCAAAAGTTACATTTGTATATGATACCAAGTTAAAAATAATCAATTATAAATGAACATTTATAATTATAAACTATTCATTAGCTTTGCTTTGAGTGAGAAAAGTTTTGAAATTCGATTCAACCAATCTCAAAATTGGCTAACACCTGATTCTCCAGTGTCCAATAATTATAAACATCAAAGTACTACTACAGATAAAAATAGTAGTGTCAGATATTAGCGCTAAATGTGTGCGAAAAATCTTATTCTGGCATAATTACTTTAAAACTAACGGTTCTTATCGAACAATCGTTTTTGTCTAATGTTAGTAACCCAACTGTACTACCTATTGCGATTTGCAAAACTATGATTGAGTATTGAGGTTTTAAGTATGAGTTTAGACACTACACTTTAGAAAACAGACACATCAAGAAATGTTCGTAAGCTGTCCTATAATTGGTTTTTCTTTTTAAATATAATTCAACATAAATTACAAAGAAAACTACCTACAATCTTATTTCCATAAAAATGTCTTTGAAAAAAATGCAAATAACCATATAAAATTTGTGCTAAAATATGCAATCGTACATGATAATCTTAAGTCGAGATATGGCCTTAATTAATCACTGGTCACGATGTTTCCAGTGCCCTTTACTCATAGTAGAAACCTCATTCCATTTTGTCTTTCTTGACGACATCGATTTTCTTTATCGATTTTCTCCAAAATCGATAAAGTTGAAAAAGACTGTACAAAACAAGTTATTACCTCTTCAAATCAATCCCTAATTTTATTTCAAATAACTGACAATCTAATTGCAAAAATTCCAATTTTCGTTCCAAAAACCCAATCCTCATAAGAGTCCTAACAATCCAACCCTTAAAACTGACTGCCAGCGGAAACAGAGTTCTCCAAAACCATAGCTACACCAGTGACAACGTCCATACTCTCTCTCGAAACTCAATTCATAGGACAGACCGAACGAATTTCCCTCAGTTCCGAAACTCAACTAAAACTAAAACTAAAACTGAAAAACAAAACTTGACAATTATGAAAAATGACATTGTAAGAAGCATGATTTTGATACAGACATCATTATACCTGTCCTGCCTACTATGGCTCGACGAGAAAAGTCCGCGCACTGCGTTGCCTATAGCTGCTCTCTTTTTTAAGTCCTTGTCTCTTTCCCTATACCCACTACTAATGCCCAGCCTCACCTGATGCTCTTGGCGAGATGATTTATCAGCCTAAAAAGTAAACGTCGCAATCAATCTCGGCAACAACTCCGCGGCTCGAAGCCTTAAATTCGACTCGCCGTGAATAAATTCGCAGAGCCAAGCAGAGCCGACAAGCCCCGATGAGCGAACCAACGAATTACCTTAATATTAATAAGCTTGAAGTTCAACGGAGTAATGGTATTTGTGGTGACGGGGCTCAAGTCGCAGCGGACTCTTCTATGAGATTTTTCGACGACTGGCGGCTCTTTCTCCAGCCCCAACTGATCTCGGATCGCAAACGAGTGGCTTTGTGTAAGCAGGATGTTCTCAGTGTTATGCTTTTGATTATTGCTCACCACGCTCAACGTTTTGTTATCGTTGTAGCATCTCGGCATTGCACATACACAAAACTATGTCAACAGTGAAAGACAAAATGTCGCATTAGGTACGTCCGAACGAGGCGCTGCAAAGCCATGCAGTCGGGGAGTCCGATCCAGCGCGGACCAGTACCTTCTGTTGGCGATTTGCAACACAGGACGCCGATTCGTTCGCGCGCTCTGCAGCTCAAATCATCGGTCGACCGCAGCGCCCTCTCCAAACTGTCCGTCCCGCGGGCCGTTCGCTCAGCTGCGCGTTGCAAAATTCATGTACAAATTCGACTTAAACGCTACCTGCAAGCGAAATCGATGCCGTTAGTGCCGGGCGAGCCACCGTTCGTTCGATTGTTTCTTATTGTTTTGCTTTCATTTACTTGTGTTTGTTTCTCGTTTGCCAGGTGTTTACGCCAAGGTCGAAGTCCGTTCGCTGACGACAGTTGCTGATTGCGCGAAAAAAGGGTAATGCTTGTTGACACTCGGATGGTGCGAAGATAAGGAACTTGGGTGGCGATTTGGTGGTCTAGTGCATGTCAACGGAAATGCCTTGAGGTGTTTGCGTCAAAACACGGACTCTGCAAAGCAAAACAACGTTCAGTTCGGGCGCAGCTCGGCGCGTTTCAAACGCAGCCTGCTCACCCGACGGCCGCGCACGTTGCCTCCCGGACGAAGAGGGCGCGCGCGTGCGCGACCCGCTGCACATGTGCAGACGCTAAGGGGGAGGCGCACGCAGCCGTCGCGAGAGCGCTCAATCTTTCAGTTCGAAAACAATTTCTAACTTATTCATGGCAACGTTCGGCGGCACTTATTTTCGAGAGATTGCGAGACGGAGATGACGTTTTGCCGATGTTTGGGAAACGTGACTGCTGGGAAAACATGCGCGACTTTTAGATCGGAGGCGCGCGGTTCGGGTGAGAAAATGCGGTGCATAGACTGCTGAAGTTTTGTTCTGATTCCTTTGCAGAATTTGGAGGAGATGAAGTGAAGGTATTTAGGTGGAAAGAAAAGTTATGATATGTCAGTACTGTGACGAAGGAGTGATACAGCAGATGAGTGAGACGAAATTGTCTGTCATTTTAGCGATGGAAGCAGTGTAAGCTACTGTGCAGTTATTAGGTAATTTTTTTAATTTTTCGAATAGGTACAGTAAATATGAACTATTTCATTATAGAATTTAAAGTATCAAAAACACACTTTGCTCAAGTTTGATAAAAAAATTTGAATATAGATCATTTTTATTGTGCACATTGACGAATGTTTCTAATTTTTTAAAATCTTAATATATTAAACTTTTTAATATATTAGGATGTTACTTTTACTAAATGTTCTACTTTTACTAAAGGCATATATAAGCTCAGGCAATGAAAATGGTTTTTAACATTTTGTTTGTTGCAGAAAAAGATATAACTTATGCAGCTTCATTCACTTAAAAAAGCACACGTGTATGAAAATTATGTGTAAAGTTCGTCAAAGTTTGACTAATAAATATTATGATAACAATTACTCAGGAAACTGTCTAACTGAATTCAATTGCGATTATTCAATAATCGTGTCGATCAGGATTATTAAAAAAGACTATTCATACGTTCCTGACATGTCCGATAATGATATTAACGCTTCGATGGTCCCGCATTTCTTATTGCTCTTGTTTCGCTGCAAATTGGACTTCATATTCAACTGAGCGATTCACTCACAGAATGACCAATGAAGTGTTAAGTATTATATTAAATACCGTTACCGGACTCATCAGATACGCACTTTTGATGCTCGAACTGAGATGTTAAAAATCAATACTCTTCTGAACTTTTGACTTCTTCACCTACATCTAATAGACACCTGCCTTGTCACATGAAACTTAAATTCTCTACAACTTGTCAGAGTAGGCTAAAATCGATAGTTTGTTGGTAAAAAAGCACGTCTAAAATCTCGTCGTAAGTCTTTGCAAGCTGCATAAGTTTCATGTCCTATTTCAGGCAAAGTTATCATTGTGGTTTGGCAGTGATGATACACGACTTATAACACAGGTCGGCGATTCGCTAATGTGACTTCTGATATTACAATCTGTATTCTACGTAATTATTACTACAAGATAACTTTCACTCCGAATCACAGTTAACATTTAGCAATTGAATTGCAACTTTTTAACGAGACATTATTTTTGTTCGCGAATGCTGAAAATAGAATGAAATTCCAGTTTCCAATTGACGCAAATTGTCCAAAACGTCATTGCTACTACACGTTGAATTCAATTTGCTCCAAAATGCAAAGTAAAATGCAAGGTAATTAAAATCGTACACAAATATGTAACTCAATTATCAATCAACAGAAACGGGCGCAGTCTGGACCAAATGCTTGAACTATTTTGTAAAATTTATCTTATCTCCCAATCAATCTGATAATTGACTTAATGTTTACTAAATTGGCAGTGGCAGCAGATAGAATTTCATTTCAGGATTTACTTTAGCCGACGAACACAATCGATCGTGCAACAATGTGACTGAAAATAAATTAATGTTTTCATACAGACTCATCTTATTCCGGAATAATCGTAATTGAGTTATCAAAATGTCTGAATATTGGGGAACACGTGTTCCGTAGACTGAAATGAACTTATTTATTCTTTACACTTGTATCTATAAAAGGAATCTGCAATTTATCAATTGTATACAAATGCGCTAATAACAGTGCAGAAATAAAAGTAATTAATTCGGCACAGTTTGCGTTATGTAACTGTTAAGTTTTAATCAAATCCAAATTTAACAGGGATCAACTGTAACGTCAGATAATGCCAGAATTATTAATAACAATTGTGTAACCATTCGATATTCGAAAGTTGACGCCGACGAACGAAAAAATCAATAACGGTATCTCGATCATTTAATTCTTTTCTCCTGTAACAAAGGGTGTTCAGATTTTGCATAGTGATACCAGAAATGAGCATTGGAAATGCATAAATTTATGTTCAGAATAATGTTACATGCACACCCACATAGTGTCTCAGTGTAAAATGACAGTCGTTTAAAAATTGAAAGTCATTCTTAATCTCAAGACGGTTTTTGGGTCCAGAAGTGTTTAAATAGCCGGGTGATAAGTGCCCGGTCATTTATCTGAGATATGAGTGTTCAAGTCTTGGCGGTTATATTTTTGTCTATTTCAGTCCTGTTTACGTCCATTTATGAATCTATACTGTGACTTAAAACGTTTGTTTCAGTTAAGATCTTTATTACTAAAAGCATTATTTGTTACAAAATAATTAAAAATTACAAAATTGTAACTTTATATCTTAAAATATTATTTTATAAATATTTAATTAATAATTCATTCAACTGGTTAATTAAGATTATTATGCTTAGTAATAAATTAAATAAAAATTATTGGTAAGTTATTGTTAAACTGTTTCGATTCAAATGACTATAAACAAATGCACAAAAACAGAGCTTATGAATCAAGTATATTGCATATATTAATGTGTATAAACAAAAGGAAAACATTCTCCATTAGAAAACATTTCTTTATTTATTTATTTATTTAGATATCTCACAGGCATATTTCTGTTAAGTAAAGACTGTTTAAAGAAAATATCTCCAACATCTAGTATAGCAAATGTATAATAATATAAAAAATGGTTAACATTTCTCAAAACAATTAAAAAGACGATTGGAAACTATTAAAATCATTGTTATTGAAATATTCTATTTACTCTTATTGAGTTGGAATGCATAACTTTTATTATTGTTTAAATTAAACAATAATAAAATTTCAACAATGGCAGCTAAACAATATAAATTGAGAAGAATAGGTAATCAAGGAAAAACAATAACCACCAGCAATTAAGTAAAGAATGTTTAAGCCACAGGTCAGTGAAAAGGGTATGAATAAAAATAGAAGTAAAGTATATTGCGACACACATCGCTTCTAATATTATAATATAAATAAAGTATTTCAATTATAATGAATTAAAATTAAACTCATTACATTTGTCTTACTTCGAGGGTTGCACAAATAAACAGTGCCGCATGTAATAATAAAATATAATGTGAAGGATAATAAAGACAAATTTTGAATAATAATTCAAAGCAATGGGTTCTAGTTTTGCAAAATAAGTTGAATTTTGGCAGACACTTCCTTTTTGCTGATAAAAATCTGTTGTAAATATATGCTGCGTGTAGTCAAACGGGAAATTAACGGTAAAATAAAGTGGCAAACAAACGTCAAACCTGAGTGCAAAATAATAATGTTTTGTCTGCAAAATAATAATGTTTTGTCTACAAAATAATAATGTTGTATCACATTTAAATAAGAAGTGCTGTTATTTATAAGAGCCGCGCAGTTTCGTCAATGTCATTTTCAGGACAATTGTTTGATTGGAACAATTTTTACTCAGGAGTGTTAACTATTGTCATAAACGAGGGAGACTACGAGCCGATATAAGAGTTAATGACAGTAAATGCAAGTTAGTGTGAGAGTAAAATAAGAGCCAATTTAAAATTTCAATTGACTCTACGCCATTCAAAATGGAAATTATAATAAGCCTGAGACAAGCACAAGCAAACTAGAGTATGAATAGCTTGGAACAAGCTGAATGATTTTGTTTTATTTGAATGTTTTTATTAATAATTATTTCTGATTTTTCAAAATTAAGTAATAAAAAATAAAAATAAAAATATATCATTAAAACAGCAAACATTGTTTTGCATAAATTATTAATATTTTTCAAAATTCAAGATTCAAACCCAACCGCTAGATATTGAATCCATGATTAAGTTTTATGTTCAAATGTCTGCCACAGACAATTAAGTTTACGAAGAAAGACATCTACCTTAAGGTTTCAATTGATTCTTAAATTAAATTCCATTTATTTCATTTAAAGTTTAACGGGTAATGTTTTGTCATTGCGACACGCCAACCCGACAACAATTTCCCAAATTCACCAGAAGCGTCCAAACGTCATGACCCAATGAATCATTCGACCGAAAATCAGCCAACTCGTCCTCAGAGACTAATGCAGCAGTAATTTTCCTATTACGCGCAATAAAGCGTTTTCACCTAAACCGCCGATCCTCTTATTTCCAAGCGTCCGCCAATTAGCGAGTCTCGGGCCGCGCCGAACACTCGTCATCGCTCATCCCAAAAAGCACACAACGAGCAGCATGAATCGTGCGAAATCTGTCCGCGTGAACAACAAAAATCGAACAGTCGCTAATGCCAATAAAGCGGGAATGAAAATAGGTTTGACATCCTAATATCACGTGTGGAGGCACGGCACACAGACAGTGCAGCTAAATTAAACTAATCCGCCTAATATAAAGAACGCCGCACACATCCCACCGCGCGTCCGTCTGTACATCAAACACCGACACTCGACTTGTCAAGCGACTGTCGACGAAAAACACCTATTTACGCGCAAGCGAGCGCCAGCTCCGCCGTGTCGCAAACGCAAACTAACTCGCTGCAAATCGACTCGACGCACGCTGCCAACTGACCGGACTTGCTGTCAAAACGCGAGTCAACGTGTCGGACGAGTCGCGATGGCAGTTGCAGGTTAGGTGCAATGTCTCACACTGTACCTGGAGTGGCGAACCAACCCAGTGAACCAAACGTGGAAGTTGATTTTTACGGCAATTACAAGGGCCAATGAGGATCCGGTAATTGCATGGTACATTAAGAGCTTTGGAAGTGAAAACCAATAATGGACCGATACTGAAGATGGGTCAATCTCATTGGTCGAATATGGGACTGAATGGTGACTGTGGAAGAGGTTGAATTGTTGTAGGTAGAAATCTTCATCCAAACAATAGCATGAATCTAAACACTTTGTTTGTTCATTTTTTTATAATTTGATGTGAATAAATGTATAATTAAGTAATCTGTGCTGAATTTCAGATTTTGTTCATAATCAAAACATGAAAAAGCAATAAATGTTTTAGAAATTATATTCACGATTTATTACTTTCTAAGCTTTACGTTTTTCACCCAGCTTAGCCCATTGTTGACCAACAATCCTTCCCAAGTCCCATCCCCGACTAATTTGTCCTAACACCGTCCAAACACTTTCCCAAGCCTCGAACCCGAAATCCTGCAAACTCCGCAACCGAATCACTAATCACCAAACCCCTTCCGGACTTTCCCCAGGCACCTCGGTTCACCGGGTCGCTCTGTCCGCCGAAACGTCAAAGGCGCCGTGTTTACGTCGCGCGCGCGCCGACTGACATATTTGGCCGAGGCGAAAATACCGCGCGAAATGCAGCGCAATAGCCGCGCACCCCCTGCCGCGACGTCGGCAGCGCCATTGCTCTGGCGGCGGCTTTGACAGCGCGCCGCGCTTGACATTGCGGCCCAATTGCGCACGTGTGCGTGCGTGTTTGTGTACGTATGTGCGCGCGCACTTACGCACGTACGTCGCTGGGTACGTGTGTACGGGGAAATTGCGCGAGGGGCCGCGGCCGCGGGGGAGGGGGGCGGCGTTCCTGAGCCACGGCAGCGGACGACGTGACATGCTGCCGGTCTCGGCGGCTGACAGGTGCGCGCATCCGGGCCCGGGGGTGCGTGCAGTTGTCATGCGGAGATGTGCTTGTACATACGTACGGCCGCGCAGCCACGGAGCGGGAGCCCTTACGTGCGAATCGCGCCGAGTCCGAGCGGTTCTCGCGGTGCTTTCGGTTGGGGATGTGGGCCCACGCATTATTGTTCCAACGACACGAGTAAACCCCGCTAATCAGCCGGTACTCACATTTATGCTGCGGCGAATCATCGGACTACACCCAAATATTCACCATTTTTGACTCGAACTGTGAGCTTTAGAAGAGCGAGGCTCGTCGCGGGCACGCGCGCGCCGCGCGATCTTACGGAAGTAACGAGTATTAGATTCGAGCAGTGCGCGCCAGCGACGGAGGAACTCACGTTGGTTGCGACGGCGGGCGATGCCGCAAGCTGCTTGGAGGGGAGAGGCTGGGGTGGGGGAGGATGGTGCGTGCGCGGGCGCGCGCGCGACCTGGCATTTAATTTCAAAAGACGCCGGGGTGGATGCTGGGTCAGGGTG
>JABFPB010004036.1:0-15716 GCA_022817645.1 Ceratoteleas bidentatus | reverse complement strand
CCAAATAAAAGGTGTTAAAGTACGTGTTAACATGTACTTTTTATAATTATCAATGCTTAATTTCGCTCAGCCGCATTGCTTTACGGCTTTGACATCATTACATAGAAACTCCAAATGTCATGATGTTTTTATTGATAAAACCTTTATTTTGCCTTAAATTTGATCAGAAAGTAGGGGCACGCATAGCCTTTGAACTGAGCATTTCGACTATCTCAGCCATAGGCATGCTAAACATTGTTTTCTTACCGGATTCTCCCGGTCTTCCAGCGTTACGAGCTTGACTCGTCATTTGTGGCACAAACTTTAGACACTTCTAAATATGTGGTTATTGAGGACACATGCATATGAACAGAATAAACTTATTCTTTGAAATCTAAGGAATCATTATCTTACTTTTTCTCTTTACGAGACTGCCCTTTCGCGAAAACCTAATAAAATTGTACAGAAGTCCGCAAGCGATAGGTGAAAATTGTGATACTTTTCAAATTCAGTTTCTAATAATTGGCCGAAATATATGTTAGACATACATCAATTCGGTTCAAAATAAAGCTGGAATTGTACAGTTTACTTGCTTTGCAAATTTAAGACTCAAAACATTCGCATTCATACAAAATTAATATAAATATATGCGGGACAGGCAGGTTAAAGGTTCCTAAGAATTGCCCATATCTGTAATATGTAATTGATTCTTCATCAATTCCCAATTATGCTCTGCAATCACTTGAGGACAATAGATATTTAATTTTAATAAAAATATTGTATTTATTAAAAATAAATTTTCCTTCAAAAACCCCCTTCAAAACCCCCCTTCAAACCCCCCCTTCAAACCCCCCCCTTCAAACCCCCCTTCAAAACCCCCCTTCAAACCCCCCCTTCAAAACCCCCTTCAAAACCCCCCTTCAAAACCCCCCTTCAAAATCCCCCTTCAAAACCCTCCTTCAAAACCACCCTTCAAACCCCCCCTTCAAAAACCCCCCTTCCAAACCGCCCTTCAAAACCCCCCTTCAAAATCCGCCCTTCAAAATCCTTCCTTCAAAACCCTCCCTTGAATCCCCTCAAAACGTCCCTACACAAACCCCCTTCACAAAACCCCCTTAAAAAACCCCCCTTCAAAACCCCATTTAAATGCAATACAATTTCTTTTTCTCTTGATGTCGTCACTAGGCATACTGAATAAGAAGAAGACGTTTGCCAATTTTATCAAAATCATCGATTTTCAAGCATATTTGCAACCAATGTATTTGTTGGTGAGGTCAAAATGTATTTTTACCGTGTCGTTTGCCAAATATTTTAATGCCAAAATGCATATTTTTTCACTCGGAATAAGAGGCTGTAGTGTCAGTGACATTTTATATTTATGTACTTGGCCAGAGACACTACCCTGTCTCTTGACAAAAGCGAAGGGACTGGTGTGTATTCGACCATTGACTTGTATAACAATAATTCTTTGAAATAGAAAAATACAATGTTAAAAAGGTTATAAGAGAAGAATCCCCACCCCCGGACCCCGGACGACCCTCCGCCACCGATGCTCCTCTCCCGCCCTCGACCCTGACCGCCGCGGAGGTCGGGGGCGGCTCTGTGTGACTATTAACATGTACCATAACAATAAGATGTTTTGAACATGACCGCGCCGATGACCATCCCATGACAACCAGATGACCACCCGATGACCGTGCGACGACAACCAGATGACCACCCGATGACCGTGCCATGACAACCAGATGACCACCCGATAACCGGGCCATAACCACGCCATGACTACCCGATAACCTTCCAGATTACCACGCCATGACCGCGTCATGATCACGCCATGACCACGCCATAACTATCCGATTAACACGCCATGACCACGCCATGACCACCCGGTAACCATCAAAATTGCCACGCCATCACCACGCTATGACCACCCCATGGCCACTCCATGATCACCCCATGATAACCCTATGCCCACCCAATGACCACCCGATGACCATCCGATGACCACCTGATAACCATCCCCGTAACCATGTCATACCATTTCGATGTTCACTTCATGACCACCCGATGACCACCCCATGACCACCAGATGTCCACGCGATCACCATCCCGATTACCAGACCATGACCATGCCATGACCACCTGATAACCATCCCGATGAAGACGCCATGACCACGCCATGACCTCACCGTGACCACGTTATGACCACGCCATGACGACGTGATGACCTCGCCATCCCGAATATCACCCCATGCCCATCCCGAATATCACGCCATGATCACGTTATGACCACGCCATGACAACGCCACGACCACGCCATGACCACGCCATGACCACGCCATGACCACGCCATGACCACGCCATGACCACGCCATGACCATGCCATGACCACGCCATGACCTCGCCATGACCTCGCCATGACCTCGCTATGACCTCGCCATGACCACGCCATGACCTCGTCATGACCACGCCGTGAACAGGTCATGACTGAGAAAAATTTTAATACTTTGAATAAATCCAACTCTTATTTGAGTTAAAAAGTGCACTACTCCAAAGTGAAGTCAATTCAACTCAGAAATTGAGTAAAATCAACCCATGCAATAGGTGAAGTGACGTCATTACATATTGTAGATTATGTTATGCTTACTGTACTGACAAATGTATTTAAAAATGTAAGAAATTTACTCTTGATAACAAAGTCGTTAATAAATAAATAATTTTTGATATTGGTGAACATGTAGGTATCTTATTAATCATAACAAGTGAAAAATAAACCGATTGACAGAGGGCGATCTTTACGGCAAGATACTGTAAACAATCACAAAGCATTGTTGCGACTCCGATTCTCGTTTCAACTAATTTTAAACTTTGATACGGAAACTGGCTGTTATTAATAATTTTTCATTTCATTTCATTCATATCATTTTTTCTTTTTTTATATTGATATTAATGATTAAATTGATATGAACCGAAAAAATATGCATTAAATGTATTGTGTTATCGATTAATTAATATTTCTTTACAATAATGTTAATAATAGAAATAAATGTAAAGATACAGCTGCATTAACATGAAATCATCTAAAATGAAGTATATTTTTTAGTATCTTCCAAGTTTAGTTGAATTTACTTCATATTGAGTTGTTTTTACTCGATCTCTTGAGTGAAATCAACTATGATTTGAGTTGTAACACGTTTAACTCCGAGGAAGAGTAAATATGACTATTTTCGAAGTTGAACGAAACAACTTTTACTTTTGTTTAACTCGGAATTTGAGTTGTTTCAACTCGGCCGATTTTTCTCAGTGTACGTAGTAGGATCCTACGTAGGTCCCTACGCAGGTTCCTACGTAGGTTCCTACGTTGATTTTTTTCATAGGGCGTTAAATGGAGATCCAAGTATAAACTTAGTAGTAATTTACAAAATCTGTAATGTCGGTAAACACGCTTGAAACTAAAGTCACCGAGTTCGGGTCTTTTTCTATTGTTGTTGTTTCAACAACTAATAATTAATAGATCGCTGTTACATTACAACATTCTACGAATGTGGGAGAATGTGATCATGATGTGAAGAATAATGTTTTTACGATGAATTGTACATGTGGCGATGTAGTAACACATAAATAGAAATGTTTTAACAACGTAATTTACAAAAAACACACCAGTTGCGGTAAAATCGAGTTTAGTTTCACCTTGAAAGATGTAAAAATATCAAATATTGTTTAAATTATTCGTGTTTCTTTTTAAATACGAAAATCAGACAAAAACGATGTCTTTGTATATTGCTTTTTTAGTTAAAATATTTTATTTCTGAATTTAAAATAATTAGTAATTTATTTGAAAAAGTATGTAAAATCGGTTTTCGATATTCTTATATGCGCTTGATTAATAATAATATATCGATATATTCGTATGCGCGTAATATCGATGAAAAAATATCGATTTATTACAAGACAAATATCGATATTCCGATATATGCGCGATAAAAATCGCGCATCGTCAAATTAAAACCACGTTCAATGAGGGTCAAGTTTTGAGTCAACTTTTTTAATTACATTTTTTAATGCAATTGAATTAATAAATTTTAAAATAAATATCAATAAGAGACGATTATCGTTAAAAAAATTAAAATAATAAATTATTTCGAGTTAAACGTTAAATTTAAAATAAACAAATTTACAAATTAAATAAGTGTAAATTTTTATTATGCAATCGGTAAATTAATAAACCGAGAGAAATGTCGTCGGTTACACCGACACGCGTAAATATATCAGTCGAATGGACGAATTCAGTCGTATTGACGGAAAATTTTGCTTAGTCGCAAAAAAAAAAAAAAAAAAAAAAAACAAGCGACAGTATCACCGCGCGTCGATCGCCGCGGAACTGCTGACACTATTCCGTTGAAACGACTGAAAATTGAGTAAATTTCGACCGACTTGGGTTTTGTTGTTTAAAAAGACAACAACAATTCGTTTTGTGTAAAAAACTGACATTTTGTTTATTTAGCGCATTTGTTAAACACTTGAACCGAACGAGTCACCTGCACTCCGTAAAACACTTGTTTCAAAACATTTTAAAGTGTTTACAAACAAACAAACAAACAAACAAAGAAAGAAACAATCAGTCGGATGAAATGCAACTTTCATTGTTTTTCCTTCACTCGGCGGACTTGAATTTGGCGTTCCCGAATTCACGTGATTCCTGAATGGACATTTGTTTATAACAATCAAACATTGTTGAAAGTTACGTTATTTATTTTACTTGAAATTAGGTTACAATTTGCTCACGGTCGGGGGAATCGGGTAGTAACGATTTTGGCGTCAATCTTGATTGAAAGAAACAACTGATTTTTGGAGTAAACGTTTGTAGGTTTAAATTGTTTTCACAAAAATTAAGATTCATTTTAGCTTTATACGCATCCGTTATTCGCATTGCATTTATTACCGTTTATTTGCAATTTGCTTTACGACAAATGAAAATGCGTAAAAAAATGAACTAAAAATTTATCCCTTAAAAAATTTTTCTTCCACTGTGAACGTAATAAAAAACCCCAAGGGTGGGGGGTCCCCTATCCCCGATTCGTTGTGTATACCGAAATACGTAATTTTATTTGTCGCTCCAACAAAAGAAAAATCTTTTTTTAAATTGAAACATGACATCCTGTTTTTTCACCAGAACGATCCATTTTGTTTCAAAATGAAACGTAAATATGTAAAAATTGCAAAGGAAAATTTTTTAAGCGGTAAACGGATAAACCGTAACAAGTTAAATTTTAAAAGACTAATTTTTGAAAATTATTTTTCACAACAATAATTTATTCTAAAACAAAAGAAAATCCATTGACGGTGGTATCATCATCCGCGCGTGTATATACAATTGTACCGATGATATAATTGTTTATAATTAATTAAAACGGTTAAAAGAAACATTTCTTTACGCTCGTTGCAATTGAAATTAATAATTTATTACCAGTTTCTACGATCATTGTACAACAAATTTGTTGCTTTCATAATTTATCTTGAAATAAAATTTTGTTGCCGTAAAATATTAATCAGCAAAAACAACGAAAATACCGAAACGACTGATTATACAAATTATGACGTCTTAATTACGCGGCCAAAACGTGCCAATGAAATAGTTAGAGCTTTGTGAACTTGACATTGTTTTTACGTCTCGCAATAAGAGTCTGAAATTTGTAAGATTAAATTTAAGTATTATTATTTTTGTCAAAGTCAGTGTTAAAAACATGCACAGTGGATTCAAACTAAACTGCAATTTTAATTTGAATTTCAGACTGAATTGTTTGAAATTCAGACTTTTTCAACTAAGTTTTTTCGCCGTGAAACAAGGAGAATCGCGGCGCGCGCTTTTTCGGATCGCGGCCTGTTGGGTCGCGCGCGACACGCGTCCGATTGGCCGACGTCCGTGGCCAATCGAACGCGACGCGTTCCCGCTCGGCGGATCAGCGCCATCGTCGCAGGGCGGAACCGCGACAGTTCCGCTGAAGGCGTCGTCAAAGCGTGTCATCCCCCGCGATCACGCCCACGCGATTCGTAACGCGATGCCCGAATTTTTGTGCCCGAATATTTACCGACGACTCGTGCGCGATTTGTCCGAGTAAGCGCTTGTTGTGCCGCGTTTGTTTACATACGGACGCGACGCGAACGTAAACAACCCCTTTTTTGTTTATATTCTCCTGTTTGTTTTTTCGCAGACCCGACCGGGAACGAGAAGTGGAAACGGAAGAAGAAGAAGAAGAAATTGAAATTGTTCAAGTAGAAGAAGAGGAGTCGATGATGATGCCGGTGCCGGGTGGTTTCGTTACCCCGGATCCGAGCGGCTCCGACGACGACGATCAACTGTCCCAACGGACGATTTACGTCGAAGACGTACAACGTCCCGAGGGACTCGACCGGCCCGACCCGCAGCTCCTCGACGACGGCTTCGTGTACTTCCAAGATATCGATCTGCTGATCGATCTCGAGGACGAGTATTTGCGAGACGACGAAGACGCGGCGGAGTGGTACGGCGGAGAAGAACCGGGTTACGACGATTCGGACCTGAGACGTTTGATTATCGAGGCCGAAATGGAAGTCGAGGTAACGTGAGATTCATTTTTTTAACATTTTTTACATTTCGGCAGTTTCCGTAAATGTTTTTCAAAAAGGCTGAAACAACAATTGTTTCAGCCTGAGTCAGCAGGGATGGGGGCTAATTACTAATTATAATTACTCAACTAATTAAAAAAAAAATTGTAAAAAAATATTAATTACTAAAAATCAATTACTTAATTACATAATTACTAAGTAACGAATTACTTGTAATTAGATTTAAATTACTTTCGATTACATGCAATTATACCTGAATTACTTTTGAATTACTTTAATTACTTTTCAATTACTTTTATTACTTTTCAATTACTTTTCAATTACTTTCATTACATTTCAATTACTTTCGAATTACTTTAATTACATTTTAATTACTTTTGAATAACATTCCTTTAAATAAAAAATAAACTAAGCAAATAATTGCAAAAAATTCTCAAAAAATTCAAAAAACACGAAAATAATATTACAAAAATTCAAAAAGAATTTTAACAAATTCAAAAACACTCAAAAATAAATCCAAAAAATTCTCAAAAAATTCCAAAAATTTAAAAAAAAACTCAAAAATCATTTTCAACATTTTTCAAAAAGTTGTCAAAAAATAAAAAAAAAATTTAAAAACTCAACATTAATTGCAAAAAATTCTGAAATAATTAAAAAGAAAATTAAATAATAATTCAAAAAAATTCTCAAAAAATTCTCAATTAATTAAAAAAAACTCAAAAATAATTCAAAATAATTGTAAAAAATTGTCAAAAAATTTAAAAGTAATAAAAAATACTCAAATTTAATTCAAAAACATTGCCAAAAAATTAAAAACTCAAAAATAATTTAAAAAAATTGTAAAAAAATTTAAAAAAAAATCAAAATTAATAAAAAAAAATTCAAAAAAAATTTTTTAAACTCAAAAATGATTGTAAAACATTCTCAAAAAATTAAAAAAAAATTTAAAAAATCCAAAAAACTGAAGAATAATTGTAAAAAATTTTCAAAAAATTTAAAAGTAATCAAAAAAACTCAAATTAAATAAAAAAAAATTGCCAAAAAATTCTCAAAAAATGAAAAACTCGAAAATAATTTTAAAAAATTCTCAAATAATTAAAAAAACTCAAAAATAATTCAAAAAAATCAAAAATTATTCTAAAAAAAATTTCAAAAAATTCTAAAAAATTTTAAAAACTCGAAAATAATTTTAAAAAATTGTCACAAAATAAAAAAAAATGAAAATGGGCTCAAAATTAATTCAAAAAAATTCTCAAGAAATTCTCAAATAATTAAAAAAAAAATCAAAAATGGATCATGTAAAAAATGTATAGAAATGCAAAAAAATTTTTTTTTAATCCAAAAAACTCTAACAGTAATTAAAACAAATTCTCAAAAAATTTTCCACATTTTCAAAAATTTTCACAATTTTCAAAAATGTTCAAAATTTTAAAATATTTTCAAAATTTGCAAACAAATTCAAAATTTTGAAATATTTTCAAAATTTTCAAACATTTTCAACAATTTTCAAACATTTGCAAAATTTTTTTTAATTTTCAAATTTTTTTTTAAATTTTTTGAGCGGATTGGTCGTTAGTTTCGCTCCTTTTTAAGTAACAGAGTAAAGTAAAGTAAAAACATGAACATTTTTAAGTTAAGTTGGCTAAGTAAATTTCATGATTTTATTAAGTTAATTAAGTGAAGTACACTGTTTTAGTTTTTATAATTTAGTCTTTGAAAAATGGAACGTTAATTATATTTTTAATAATACAATTACCTAAAATTTAATAAACATGTTTTCATAATCAGTTCAACTAATCGGATAAAATTAATCGATTTACCGATTAATCGAGTTTAAAGTAATCGATGGCCTTTTCACGATTAATCACATCTAATAATCGATAAATCTTATAATCGCGATTTAATCGCCCATCCCTCTAATCAGAACGGTACAATGTCGAGGGTCCGAAACTCTCCAGGTTTGTGATCTGATTTGCGCAGATTCCGCACAAAAAACAAACTTGGAAAATGTAAAAAATGTATTAACTTTTAAAGATTTTGAAATGTTTGAAAACTTGTAAAAATTGTTTAGAAATTGTTTGAAAATTAAAAAAATATTTGAAAAATTAGAAAATTTTTGAAAAATTGGACATTTTTTGATAAAATTGAAAATTTTTGAAAAATTGGACATTTTTTGATAAATTTTTTAAAAATTCAATTACTTTTTTAAAAATTCAAAATTTTGGAAAAATGTGATAATTTGGAAAATTTTTGAAAAATTCGATAATTTTGAAAATTTTGGAATAATTAAAAAATTTTGCAAATTTTGAAAATGTTAAATAATTTTGAAAATTTTGAAAATTGTTGACAATTTTGAAAATGTTTTGAGAATTTTTGATTATTTTTTTGAATTATTTTAGTTTTTTCGATTAAAAAAATTTTTTTTCAATTTCTTTAGAATTTTGTAGAAACATTTTTTTTTTTTTTTTTATTTTTTGAGAATTTTTTGGTATTAGTTTTAAGTTTTTTGAATTTTTTAAAAATTTTGCGAATTATTTTTGAGTTTTTAAAAAATTTTTTTTCAATTGTTTGAGAATTCTTTTCAACTATTTTTGACTTTTTTCAAGTTATTGACAATTTTTTTAGATTTTTTTGGAATTAATTTTAATTTTTTTTTTAATTTTTTGATAATTTTTTGGAATTATTTTTGAGTTTGTTTTTATTTAAGGGATTTTTTTTATATTATTCAAAAGTAATTCAAAAGTAATTGAACTGTAATAACAAGTAATTGAAAGTAATTGAAATGTAATTGCAAGTAATTGATAAGCAATTACTTAATTACTAAGTAATTCCTTATTGGTAATTACAATTTTAAGTAATTGCTTTTTAGTAATTAAGGGTTGAAATTACATTTTTTAAGTAATTAAGCCAAAAGTAATTAGTTTTGCCCATCCCTGTTAAATTAAATTGATGCGATATACAAAATTGATGTGAAATGGTAGGTACGAATTCGCCGTTGCAGTGTCGCCACTGGTTCGACGCGCAACCAGTTTTGTAGCTATTTTTTCTAAGTAGGCGTGTCGGGTACCCTAAATGGGAGCAAAAAAACATTGCAGTTATCAAGTATACGATATCCCCCAACCCTTTGGATGCACTTTAATTGCGGCGCTAATTGACCAAACATTTCGCCGTTTTCTCAGTCCCGACGACAAGTCCGCCGATAAGCCGACGATACATCGTCGGAAAATTTTCAAATTTCACAACAATTTCCAAATTCCGAAACTTTTCAAATTTCTCAACGTGCATACGTTATTCAAATTTTCATATCTTTTTCGCAATTGCGAACATTTTCAAAATTCGAAAAATACTGGAACGAAATAATAAAAAAAAAAAACAAGCGATGGTGATAAAAATGAATATTACACAAAAACGATACGTGACCCAAAAAACGTTAAGCAAATGACCACCTCTCGTACGTTGAACGTTGTGTAACGAGGAATCATTTCACATTTGTCGTCGAACGAACGTGCAAAGAAATTTTTTGATAAAATTTTAATTCGGGAAATATAAATGAAACAATATTTGTGTACAATTATTGAAGGTACACCGCGACCAACCCCGTTGTTTTTGTTGTTGTTGTTGTTGTTGTTGTTGTTGTTGTTGTTGTTGTTAAACTTGCCGTCGACGGTGATTAACCGTTAAATGAAACAAATGTCAAAAAAAACAAATAACCGTTAAACGTAACGTGGACGTAATTTTTTTCAGCCAGACGACGGCGACATGGACGCGCTCATCGAAAACGAGGCCGAATACCGCCGTGACTCCGTCCTCGAGCGTTACGCGCTCTTTATGCATGACCTGCGATGCGACGAGGTAACGTAACGTAATGGAAAGAGACTAATGGGGGAGGGGGGTAAAGACGAAAGTGTACACCTCTGTTTGGAAACTGTTGCCTACGTTTTGTCAAGATTTGCGTTTATATTAATTTCGTTTCAAACGTAATCATTTGCGTACAAACGTAATCATTCGTTTACCATTTTTTCGGAATGTTAAAAGTATTTGCGCGCGACCTTGGCCGCGCGATATCCAGTGGAAGCGAAGAAAATGTTTAATTCGGTACGTCACTTTGTTTGATATATATATATATATAAATTAAATATTTCAACCGCAGGCCGTAACTGTGAAAATGTAACCGTTTCATTTCACTCTCGAACGTTTTGAACCATATTTAACGAGTGTTAAAATTTGTCTAAAATGACGTAACAAAACGATTAATTTCCCACCTACTGGTGAAATTGGAACGTTATCGATGTTGCACGAATACCTCGCGAAGGGTTCTCTCTACTTGCGAGTTTTAAAGCTTTTAATATTTTCAATCAATCCCCATCCTGCATAACTGCTACACGTTCGCAAGTTATCGCAAGTTAACGCGCAATTTTTCTTACACGTTTCTTAAATCGTTAAACGACGTTTCGCAACAATCCCAACTTTATTCGCGCGGTCCTTTTCGTAATCGCGATTGCGAGTAATAAAATTGACACGCGCGACACAGTTAACGTGCGGCACACAATTAACGTGGACGTAATTGTGTTTGCAGGTCGACCCGGAGCTAATCGATGACGAGTTCCCCTCGGACGACATAGACGCGCTCATCCAATTAGAGGAGGAATTACGGCGCGAGCAGCAACCGTTCGAGGAACCAATGGACTCGGACCTGGAACGGCTCGTCGAGATGGCGGAGAGCTCGCCATCGTCGTCAGTTGAATAAAAAAGTTAAACAAAAATCGTCAAATAATAACAATAGTCGCCTCGTTTCCTGTTTCTTTCGCATACCTTCCTTTTCACAGCTTTCACAGTTTAGACAGACTTTTCAGACGTTTCGGTTTTCGGCAAAGGGGGGCTTACCTAGGCGGACCAAAATTACCATCCGTGCGCGCAGGGATGGGCAAATTGTCAACTCTGTAATCGCATAATGCAAATAGCGCGCGCGCGCGCGCTCGCGGATCAATTACACACCGTTCGACAACCGTTCGACAACCGTTCGACAACCGTTCGATGAAAGGTTATTTGGTAAAAAGACAACGGATTGAAACGGATTCGATTATTCAATTATTCGTTTACACTTGTTTTGATAAAAAATTTTCCATTCCATTTATTTCGCAACGGTCGATCGTTAAAAGTTTACGGAAATTTAATTGCAAACGGTAATTAAAAAATGATCGTGGAAAGGTCAATCGATCGAAAGGTCAATTTCAATAACACACGATCGAACGTACATTTTGACGCAATTTAATGCACTTTTCGTACAATTTGCACAATTTTTTTTTTTTTTTAAGAATTTCACGAATATCCGCTAACGTTTTTCGACGTAAAACGGTCGTTCCGGCCTCACTCGCCGGAAGCGTCCGAACTCGTCGTCGCAAAAACGCCCGAGTCGACTTGGTCGGGCGGCTCATCCTCCTCCTGTCCGTCTTGCTCATCCACGTCCATCATCATGGCATCTTCTTCTTCTTCCACTTCTTCATGCTGTGGCTCTTGATGCTGGGGCGGCGCTGGAAGGGGAGGTGCGTTTTCCGGTTGGAATTGGGCGAACGCCCTGTGCACCTCGTCCATCCAGCGCTCAACCCACGGGAACGGCTCGTCCGGTATTCTTTGGCCGAGCTGTTGGCGGATAAAATTATCCGCCTCTTCCGCCGCTTCGGCCAAAGCGTTTTCCTCCATGTCCACGGTCGAAGGGCCCGAATCGACGCCGGAATCGTCGTCGCTCTCGGACGACATTACGCTGTTTTGAATAAAACGGAGGAAACGATTAATTTTAATTTTCAAACAATCCGGTAAAAATAATTGCAAAGCGATTATTATAAATTATAAGCGAACGACGCATTCGATTGTCAATTAAAAGTATTTTTGGAAAAGTTCAATTACCAATTAAAGTTTATTGAAAATAAACTTTAATTGCTTTATTCGTTGGAAATTGTAAATAATTTGAATCATTTATCGGCTATATACTCGCCGATGAATCGATCGGCGATCGTAAACAATTTTCTAAAAATAAATAAAAATGCCCAAAAATTTAAAAATAATTTTCAAAAATTACCAACAATTGTCACAAAAGAATAAAAAATGATAAATCGATTTTACAAATTCCAACAAAAATTGAAACAACGCGTAACCGGCGAAAAATTGCAAAAATTTAAACAAATTGTCACAAAATTCAAAACATTGAAAACAAAAAATGAAAAAAAATTCAAAAACGAGGCGAGAAAAGTTAAAAAAAAATGAAAAAAGGTTTGTACAAAATTGGAAAAAAGTTGAAAAAGACGAAAAGAAATTGGAAACAAAATTTTTATTTCATTAAAAAGAAAAGGAAAAAAAGTCAAAACGTTTCAAAAAAATTGGAAAAAAAGTTTTTAACAATTGGTACAAAAAATAAATAAAATTGCATTTCAGCATCGCGGGGTAAAAGACAATGTCAAAAATGTAAAAAATTGTCAAAAAGTATAATATATTTAAAACAATTCCCCGGAAAATTGTTACAAATTCCCAAAAATTTCTCAAACGATTTAATTTCATTTACCAACGCAAATAAAAGAACAAGTTTTTACCGTTTTTCGCGAATCGTGAGTTACATTTTAATTTTGTTATCGCGAGAAACTATTAATCTCGACTCTTAGTTGCAATTAACTCGAGTTGAAATTTGTTTGGCAACTTTTGACCATTTTTTACCATCTTTCGAGAAACGTTGGACATTTATTTATTTATTTTCTTTTTTCGAATTTGTACGATTTTTAAGAATTTTTTGAATTTTTACACAATTTTTACAACGTTTAGACACAATTGTTGAGACATTTTCGGATCGTTGTAATCTTTTTACAACGTTTAATGAATTTTTGGGCAATTTTTAAAACCCTTTTGACAATTTTTAGCATTTTTTTACAATTATTAAACTATCGTTTGTCGCATTTTATCAGAAATTTTTAACAATTTGTAGCATTTTTAGGATTCTTTGACAATTTTTGGAATTTTTTCAGTATTTTTAGCATTTTTAGACATTTTTTCAACTTTTTCCACATTCATTTTCACAATCCCTTTCAACATTTTTTTCATTTTTTCAACGTTTGTCGAAATTTTTTCATCGTTCGACACAATTTTTCTCCATTTTTTTCCAATTCTTTTCAATTTTTCCCTATTTTTTTCAATTTTATTTCAATTTTTTCCAATTCTTTTCAATTTTTCCCCATTTTTTTCAATTTTATTTCAATTTTTTCCAATTTTTTCCAACGTTTGTCCAATTTTTTTCATTTTTTATACCCTTTTATCAACTTTCTACGAAATTTTTCAATCTTTTTTCAATTTTTAAACATTTTTTTCTCAATTTTGTTACATTTTTCCCATTTTTTACTATTTTCCAACAACTTTTTTTACCGCTTGTCGCAAACTCGATCGATTAATCGAATTTTTCAATTATTTTTTATCACCGATTCAAATTTTCCATTTCACTTTTAATCGATTAATCGACAATTTCAAATACAGCGAATCGATCGATTGAATTTCAATTACAATTTAAACCATTTTTTGTACAATTTCGTGATACATTTTTACCATTTTTCCCATTTTTTTTTTTTTTTTTTTTTTGACAACGTTGAGGAAAATTTTTTATTTAATTTTGCACAATTTTTTATCAGTTTTTTTGCAATTCTTGGGCAATTTTTAAAATCGTCTCGACAATTTTTAACATTTTTGTTGACAATTTTTTAACAATTGTTTCTCACTCACGATGACAATTTTTTATAAACAATTTATGGCATTTTTAGCAATTTTTTCCAATTTTTTTCCACTTTTTTCACCTTTTTTCCAATTTTTTAAATATTTTTTCCCAACGTTTTTCAATTTCAATTCAACATTTTTTTGAAACACGTTTCGTATTTTTACATTTTTTTCATTTTCTTTTCAAAATTTTTTTTACAATTTTATGGACTTTTTTCTAATTTTTTTCAATTTTCTAAATATTATTTTCAAACTTTTGTAATTTATTTATTTACAATTTTTATCAATTCCAATTTTTCAAAACTCAAAATTTCCGTATCGAAATTTCCATCAACGCAATTTCCACGCGGACGGTTACCTTTTCAGCTTTTACGCAGGTACACAATTTTTTTTATTCAACTTAATCTTTTTCCATCGCCGTACCACGTCTACCGCCAATTATTTTTTAAATCCCCTTTTTTGTATCGGGGGGCTCCGCCCCCCGAACCCCCCGGCAGGGGCTCCGCCCCTGCACCCGCAAACTAGAGGAAAACTAAACTGTGCCCAGGCAACGCGTATCGCGTTCCAATCAAGCGAAAGCGCCCATGACATTTTGACCGGAAAAACCAACAATTTTACAAAGGCCCAACTACTGGACCGACGGCGCCGTACTTTTTTTTTAAAGGCCCGGTAGGCGCGACTCGCGTCGCTAAACTCGAGCGACTATTTTTTGTTCAAAAAGGCCCGCAGGGTGGCAACTGCATCGACGGCGCCGGATTTTTTAAAAGGCCCGGTAGGCGCGACTCGCGTCTCTAAACTCAACCGACTATTTTTTTTAAAGGCCCTGTAGGCGCGACTCGCGTCGCTAAACTCAACCGACTATTTTTTTACCAAGTGGACCGACGGCGCCGGATTTTCGACAAGGCCCGGTAGGCGCGACTCGCGTCGCTAAACTCAACGGACTGTTTGTTTTTAAAAGGCTCGCAGGGTAGCAACTGGACCGACCGAGCCGTATTATCACCAGAGCAAAAGGCCCGGTAGGCGCGACTCGCGTCGCTAAACTCGACTGACTGGACTGGTCCCACCCGCCCACCCCAGGTTGATACGTTATACTTGTACCTTCGGCGAGTCAACCCGCTTGCGAGAGAGACGAAATTTTTTAGCACGGCGCCACCTAGCGGCGTTTTGGCGAATCACGCGCGTTACGGACGGCTTTCCAAAACGCGTGTTTTTTTAACAAGGCCCTCAGGCTGGCAACTGGACCGAAGGCGCCGTATTTTCTGAAAGGCCCGGTAGGCGCGACTGGCGTCGCTAAACTCGACTAACTGGACTGGGGGGGGGGGGGGGGGGGGGGGGGGGGGGGGGGGGGGGGGGGGGGGGGGGGGGGGGGGGGGGGGGGGGGGGGG
>JABFPB010004035.1:0-15724 GCA_022817645.1 Ceratoteleas bidentatus | reverse complement strand
AGTGTCTTTGGAACGTGGCGAATCATCCTCAATGCAAGATAAATCTAGAGATGCACAGGAATCCAACAAAGAAACGGCAAAGATGAAATCCGCGCAATATTGTCGGGATACCGTGACTCGGAACGCGACACTTAACCATGGCGATCGTGATTAAATAAAAAAGTAATTAACTCCTTGACTCTTTGATCTGGTTTGAGTACACATCGCCGCAACAAGTCGCTGAAAGTCCACCGAGGCGTTTCTACAGCTGCCGTTTCCGGCCCATGTTGCAAATTTTGAAGTGACAAAGCGCCATATCTGTAACAGGGTCTAATTTAACAGGGGGTAGATTGGATCTATTTGTAATGTTTAACATCGAACACCTAAAGCGAAGCGATTTTTCTAGATACAAAAGCAAATTTTGCAATAACGAAAGTTTAAGTTGTCCACATTTTACACACCCTTAAAAAATTAATTTGTCATTAAAAGGATTGTGATTTTTCAGATGAATTCCCATTTTATGGTTACCCAAAAAGCATACCTTTTTATTTAAAATTACTTTTCTACCAAAATCCTTTGACCCAAAACAGTCTGCGTTTTGAGATAAAGGAAATTTCTAATCCACGAACACTTTTTAACCCGAAACGCTGTGTAAATTGTGTGAGTTCTCCCTTTTTTACATAAGCAATCGCTTTTCGGTTCAAAATGCGAATATTTTAACACAAAATTGTGTTTGTTTTATTTGGCACAAACTGTGGCGTTTTTCGTTCAAAAAGATTCTATTTCGTTAAAAACGGTAAGAATGAAGAGGATACTTTCTTGTGGGGAATTAATTTTTCTCTCTGTGCATTCATTAAGGAAATTAGATAGTGTTGTAAATTGGAAAAGTTATTTTTATAATTTTGTAAAATTTTAGGAATAATTTAGGAATAAATTGTTCTAAGTAAAATTTAAGAATGAATGACAAATCGTATTTTATCGTTTGCAGATTAATCGATTAATGTATTTGCTTGTGATTCGAAATCGCGATCGCGTGATTTTCTTTGCTGTTCACGGCGGAGAGAATGAACCGGTAATTTTCGAAAGCAAATAGTTACATAAAATTCTAATCGAAACGGTGAGTTACATTTAATCTGATTAAAATGTACTTTTTTATTTTAAAGATTCTAATAAATAGTATTGTAAATAAAAAAGACTTAATTTTTAATAAGTTAATTGTATTATTTTCAGTACAAAACTATTTTTTCGCAAATCTTAACTAGAAGAATGTTTACATGAACAGTAATGTCGACATTTTTTAAAGTGTTCCAGATTATATGTTGTAACCTGAAATTTTTTAATGCAATTGCTATTCTGATACTTTTGAATTAGAAAAATCTTTTATCAAAATGAAACGTAATTTGTCTTTACATACTTTGCAACGGTGTATTTAGTTTCGTTAAATAAACATTCAAAATGAAATATATTCTATCATATAAAATTGTTTCTAACATAAAATAATGATTCTATGAAATTTCAAAACTTATGGACCTCTCAAAATAAAATTTTAGCTGTTTTCCGACCTTTCTTTTTTGTTTACATTCAATTGAAAAACTAAAGGTTCTTCAAACAAACAAACCTGAACATCCGATATGTGTCTGTTTATATTTCACCGCTGTGAAACGTGAATGATACAAGTCGGGTTTCATTCATTAACAGATTAACGCGCGGATTCGTGGGTGACCGGAAAAAAGCGGTCCGACCGAAGACTGCTACGCAGTTTCGCCACCGTCGGAGCGATAGCGTGCTCGGCTCATGACATAATTGTGTAATCATATCGAGTTGATGAAATTTCGCGATTATTGTACCCGATAACTTTAAAGTACATGAACCCCGGGTAAATATTAGTTGATAATATTTATGTTGACCATTTAAAACGTCACGACCAATCGGATCTCTTGATCATCTCTAAATGATCATTTTCCGATTGTTAGCAGAATTTCGATCGATTTTATTTTGTTTGATTAGAAAAGAACGATTTCGTTTGAAACGCAAGTTTTCACGAATCACGAGTCACAAAATCGCGATCGGCGTCACGATAGGATAGCTGCGTCAAGTTGCAACAGTGTCAGGTGTCGCGCGAGTCAATTGATCGAATTGAGCGCAATAACATTGCTTTTTCAGTCAAAGTTCTAATCGAGGCAGATGTTCTAATCCGCTGATGGATTTGACTTACGATCAATTCCGCGCGTTCGCGGCGTTCGATCCCGAGTTTTGTTGTCATTACGTCGTTCCTTTTACCGGCACGTGAGGAAATTTTTTTGGCGCCGACACTTGAGAGAACATCGACGCCTTTTATCGTCAATATTTTATCAACAGATTCATTTTTTGATAAAACATTTACGATTATGTACAACTATTCAGATTTTGTCTTTTTAGGAGTCTGATTCGGTTTTCAGGCGCAATGTTTTTATCGGATCCCATAAACTGCTAGGAAGCTGAGCTGAGTAACGCGGATTATCAATTTGACCATTCAGAGCCATACATTTGCTTACTATCGCGCAAAAATCTCAACCTTATCGTCGAATTTATCTTGCGTTTCGGCTAATTCTAACGAAGTGTGGCTATCACGATCGCGTAATCAGTTTCTGCTTGGCAGTTCAAATACAGATACGCCTATTCGCCGAATCGATCGAAATTCGATTTTTACGAATTTTGCATCATCGCGGCGCGAACCCCGATGGTTTCGTCAGACGGTTTTCGAAACGTTTGTTTGACTGTTAGTTCAATAAACCGAAAACCTGTCAAGTTTTTGTTTTCGCGCTAAACAAAATAGCAAAAAATTCCCATTTGGCATGCGAATCAATGACGAAAAATGATACTCACAGCTTGTGCGCTTGCCCGTATGCAATGGCTGACTGTGGATAATGGCGCTGGGAACCGGAAGTGCTTCCGGGCTTTCGTTCGACAGGTCTTCCTGCATGAGCTGCTCGTCTTTCCGGAGGTCCGCTTCTCTAGCCAGTAACTCTTGGATCTCCATCTGCTCCTCAGCTAATTCTCTTTCTTGTGCTGCCACCTCATGTTTGCGTTCACTTAGTTGCCTTAATTTCAGCAGCAACTGAAACAAACACCCCAAAAGTCGATTTATTAGAATGGTTTTGTTGCCAGCAGAATAATATCCCCGATAGAACAAGATGTATATTATACATATTAGATGGACATTCATACATAAAATAAATATATACATATAATATACGTAGATTATACATATATTAGATGTATATCAAATTGATGTTCTATCAGGGTATGTTCTTGAAAAAATGCTTTGATGAGTTTAAGAGTTGAACGAAAATTAAGAATAACTTTTGATAACGACATTTACCAGATACTCCTCATTGCTGAAGCGAGCGTCTTCTTTGGTTAGCGCTGACCTAGCCAAAACGCAGTGGTTCGTTAGAACAGAAAACAGACTGATAACCAGAAAAACAAGGCCGATTATGCTGTTGAATTTCCTAGTCGTCATTCCTTCAATTTTCAGCACTGAAACATAAAACCAATCACGATTAAATTCGATTTGCGGGCGTTGTCGCCAATATTGAAGTTGGGCGAACTGATTTCGCTCGCAGTGATTTGACGGGGAATGTCTTAAGGCTGTACTTCGATTTTTCGAGTCGATTTGGTATTCCGCACGGAGCTTTTCTTTGACTTCGCCCCGTAATTAGGAGTTTGCCGTAACTAATGAAAAAAATTCGAGTTTGTTCATGTTTCGGTCGAGAGTGGACTTGGCGAGTGGTTCTCTCTGCGGAAACTTCGTTCGCGGAGTAACAAAGTTGACACGAACGTTTATATGCGTGGCGCTTTGATATCGAGATCGGCGTTAAGTCGAACTCGTGATTATAAGGAGTAATTTCAAACAACGCGACGTGATAATCTGCACGCCCACTTTGATGGAATCGCGCGTTTCGTTACAGTGACCTCTGCTTCGAGAGGAAAAAATTCAAAAGGCGATAGCGGCACTCGAAATACGAGTGGTTTCACTGTTTTGAACGCTACTTTTTTCGAGTCAATACTCCGATTGAAATGTCGTTCCTTAAGTGTGCAATTTAATAATGTGCAATTCTAAGTGTTTATTCTGTATTTTTAAATAAATGTTACAAATTATCGTCAATTTCTATTCGAATTCCTTGAAAAGTTATTCAAAATTTTGAGATCTATAACTGAACATTTATGAATACAGTTACTGTACGAAATTATATATTTTTTGTAAAAATTAATATTGAAATAGATAAGTCAGTAATGAAATATTGCCAAAAAGCGACTACCAACAGAAAACGTGTTGGAATTATATTGTAAAGATTTGGAAACCGTACCTTTGCTGGTAGATATCAAATCTGCGAAATTGATTTGAAGTCGAGGAAAATCGTCTAAGTCCGCGATCAAGAAATGCAATTGAATGTAAAAATCAGAGCAAATCGAGTGATCGGTATGTCGCAAGGTTCGACAACAGGTGCTCGTGGCGAATCTTGAAATGAGCTTGAGGGTGGCTATGATTCTGTTATTATAACCTTCCACCACCCAGGCACACTCCTACCACCTGAAACCGCAGCGCCACGCATAGGGATGTTCATTTTATTTGTCCGCCGACCGGATGCCGACCCTCTTCACCGCCCCTCTCCCGATCCCCATAATTACGAAACCCGATCCCCCCATTCCTCATTCGACACTTATTACGAGATCATTTCGCCTCTTTTTTCCATTTCCCTCTTCTTCCTAACACCCCATCTTCACGTCCTTCAAGCAAACCAAAACTACCAAAACCGAATTACTTATCCAATCTCTATAAAGTAGTAATGAACTGTCTCCGATAAAACACGAATTCGTTCGACCGATATATTAAAGCAAAACTTTTCCGTCGAACCGAATTTTCCGCGGCCGAATTTGGTAATTGCGAAACCGCGCCTCGCGGCCAAGTAGTACTTCTGGCGCTTTGGTCAGACGCGCGCGAACTCGGGGCGATTTAATTAACACAACTGAAGCAAATACCATTGACCGGATTGATGTCGTGGAAAAAGTGGCGCCGGGCGAAAAATGATTTGCAAAAAGCGAACGGGGTCGCTGCGTCACCGATGATGGATGGCCGAGATTTTCCGCGCGGCTTTTAAGCGGGATCGGCTTACAAATTGCAGACTTGGGTTGCGTCGCAGCAAAAAAGTGGTCGGAGCGTTGTAGTCGCTACGTGGGCCTACAGTGACAACAATTCGTTAACTCGGCGCCGGTTGAAATTCGCGCGACAATTAAAGCCGCGTTCTGTTGATCTACTACGCTTGCGCAATTGTGTTTTGGAGCCTGATTGATAAGCCCGCGGGTTGATTGTAAGCCGACTCGAAGGTGTGGATTACGTTTAAAACCCAATTAGCTCACGTGCGCCACGCGTATTATCTGCGAACGACCGCGCTTATCGATAAGACGCCTGATCGGACAGATTTACAGATGCTAAGATAGCGATCGATATGTTAATAGTTTGTTCTAGGAGACGATGGCGTAACGTTTATTTGTGGAGAATTTTGCGTTGTTCGTTTTGAGAGGCGCTTAGGGTTTGAGTAGATTCGAAGAGGTCAAATAAATAAATTCGATGTGGTGGGAATTGTTGAAAGGAAATAAACAAATATTAAAATATGAATTGCATTTTCTAATTTTTAGATGTAACGATAGATGCTGCGATTGTGAATTTATACCCTAGGGACATTATGTACTTATACATTTAAATCGAATAAAATGTATCTTATGATATCTCACTTCATTTGTCCCAAAACTAAAATTTAATCGATGTAATTAAGTCGTAAAACAGTTCATTTAATTTTACGCTTCAAATGAGAAATCTTTCAACTTTTGTAACAACAAGACAAATTGAATGTGCAGATATCAAATGGAGGAGCCGAACGAAAAACCCTTTGCAGTGGAGCGCGCGAAAACCGGTCGTGCCAAGTGCAAAAAATGCAAATTGGCGATCGACAAGGACGAAGTGCGAATCGCGAAACTGATGACCAATCCGTTCGGCGATGGCAAAATGAAGTGCTGGCACCACATAACGTGCATTTTCGACGTCTTTGCCAGACAAAGGGCGACGACCAAAAAAATCGACGACCCGGAAGAGGACATCGAAGGCTGGGACCAACTTAGTGCCGAAGATAAACAAATCGTTCTGGACAAGCTCAGAGAATTTGAGGACGCGGGTAATTTAACATTTTTTATTTAACCGCATTATTCGACACAGATCATTATTTTATGGTGATTGATGTTTGTTCGCAGAACCGTATAAAGCTAAGAACAAAACACCGGCGAAAACGCCGAAGAATGACAAACCGACACCGAGTACTTCGAAGGACCGAAACGGAGACACAACGCCAAAAACAGACAAACCGGTTAAGAAAAAAATGAGAAAAGAGTCGAGTGTCGATAGGGCAAAAACGAAAGAAAAGCTGCCATCGAAGGATGACATGTTTCGCGAATTTCGAAAGCTTTGCGCGAAACTTTCTACGACGAGCGCTTACACAGAGAAAACTGCGTTGATCAAGCATATGTTTGAGAAAGGAACTGAGGGAGGTAAGTCTAAAACATTTATTTGAATAATATTTTGTTTTTCTGTTATACATTACACTAAAATCTGTATTTTCTGCATATAAATATTTTTTAATGCTCAACTAAATTTGATAATTTTGAATTTTTTGTTGTTGAAATAATTGTTGTGTTGCAACGAAGATATTTTTGACTAAATACTGGTTAAAAAAACGTTTTGGCAAATGGCGGACGAATGAAAAAGGAATCAATTAGATGGTCTCGTTATCCGGTACCTCAAATTAATTGATGTTCTTAATTGGCGCTTCGACTTCCCACGCGGATAAGCCGAACAAATAAGTCGCGCAGTATCAATGAGTTATAAGCGCATGAATCCGCCAAGCATCGCGTCTTGCAAAAGCTAATGATTTTGTTAATGACACTTGCATCGCTGTTATCTCGCAGCGCCTTATTATTGAAAGCAGTGTTAATCGAATGATGTCATAGTTTTATTCGCTGAAACCTTTCGTTTCTGCGATCGAAGACCTTATCTAAACGCGAAACCGCGTTTCGCAAACTCGCGGAAAAACCAGCGAGCCGTTTCCTGCCGCAAATTCCTATTCGAACCGCCTCGACGAAAACCGCCGATTCACTCCACAAAAGAAGCCAGTCGAGTCAATGGACAATCTCAGCTCGATTAAGACACATCTCGGCTGCAGCAATTAGCGCTATCGTTCTCCCCATGAATCATCCCACGCTCGCTTACACAACGTTGTTATTAATTTTTTGCCGCCGATTTTCGCGATCCCAATACCGATCGCGTCTTCATTGAAGCGTTATCTCCCACTATCGCTATCTCCGCTGCACTCTTCTCCGCGCAACCGTCGCCGATCGGTTACAATTCCACGTTAGCCGATTTTCGTACGACGCCGATCGTAATCGCATAAAATCAACAGCGCCGCGGAATCGGCCGGCCGAAAAAAACAGATAACGCCGGCGGATCGCGATTGATCGGCGCGACGATAAGTCCGCAAAACACGCGCGAGCGCTATCGAGGCGGGGACGCCGAGCAACACGTGTGCGCTCGATAACGCGCGGGCACCGGCGCGTATAAAAACGCCACCGCGACGCTCTTCCAAACAGTCGCAATTGCCGTCAAGTTGTCGTGCGTTGTTTGCCGAGCTGTCTAGTAAGCCGCGCGTTTATCGCGCCGATGCATGCTGCTTTATGACCGACGCGAATTCCAGACGCGTGGAATGTTTCGTCAAGGCGACGAATTCCGCGGTTTTCTGTACCTGGCGTTGGAAAATCGCTTTGCTTTTCAGATTCGCAACTGACCGTCTGGTCACACTTACATGATTGGGTTGACACAATGGCTTCTCGATTCGAGTCGGGGTTTGTCAATTTTTGTTCAGTCCACACAAAGGCGAAATCGGTTTAAGTCATGTCGATTTACACTGACACTTGGGTAAAGTCGGTCGACAACTGTTCGAAGATCAGAGCACCAGGAGTAACGCACTTGTCACAGGATCACGCGAATCGCGATCGAATTCGGCTTGGAACACTGGCGGGTCGGATGCGGCGCGACCGGTCTTGTGCGAGCCTGGTAAATGAGAAATCGGTGCGTTTTGCGACTATTAGCGCAAGAAGAGCGTCGGCGTTTACTTATAAGCTCGACATCCCCACCGCAACGAAAAATCTAAGATGCTGCTGACAAGCCCCTTCGAGTTTGCGGTCTGCTTGGCCGAGCGGTCAATTTGGCGTCGATGGCTTTTGGGGATTTTAATCGATTTGTGATTACTTTATGTTAATGAAGGGGAGGTGAAAGTGGGAGACTGATGCAAATGAATTTCGGTTTTGCATGTTCTGAAAGTGTTGCGGAGATAAGCGAAATGTTCACTGGATTTCTATTTGTCTGCTACTGTTACAATCATTTTTTTGAAAAGATAATGTATGGCTCGCAGGGTAGCTTTTAGCTTGTACACACAAGTAATTGCTTTGTGTCAAAGGGAATGGTTTTCATTCGCAAAGATTTTCAGTTTTACGAAGTATTAATCTGAAATGACTTTATTTTTCAATTGATATAGCTTTTGAAATTGTGCAATAAAATCTATTGTTTAATGGAGCACAAATCCTGTAATTAGAACTAACGATGATAAGCAACCGTTTAAAACTGTGTCAATAATGCTACGTGGAAAACGTTGGTGTTTTTGTCTATGTTTAATGTATGCGCAACGAAAGGGAAAACAGAAGAAAGGTTTAAAAATGTATGAGAAATTCCAGTGATGAATGTTTGACGTAGTGAGGCGTTTCGTTAACATAATTTGCGAATATAAATTTAAATCTGCATTTCTGATTGACGTTTATGATTCACACGCAATACGAAATTGTCGGCAAAGGTAATTAATGCACTTAGACGACAACTACCGTGTCATTCCAAAGATTTGATTCATCAGACATAATTCAGATTTTTCGAAAATGTGTACATCTTTGCGGAGCCATCAGACGGCTGAATTTGCAAATTTATGTTTCATCGTGTGCATTATTCGTTAAACAATTCATGTTCAATCATATACAATGACAATCGAGTTTATTATAATTAATTGTGAATTACAAGATCAACTTCCGCGCAGAAAAATTGAAGGCAGGATCATAATCTCATGCCTACCTGTTGCCATATTCATGTCATATCGGTGCCATCCTGTTGCCAGCCTAAAATTCAGGCAACGCGGTGGCAATGATTTTTTTTCATTTCAATATTGCAGAAAATGTATTAATGTACTGTCACTTTTCATGGGTTATTTAAGGATCTGTTTAACGATAACAAGTAGAAATTATATATAACAGTAGGCTGTATCTGTGATTACCGAAAACGCGAAAAACATTAAAACAACCAAAAGCTCGAATTCATATCGACCAAATGCACGACTGGATTCTAATCAAAATAAACAGAAGAAATAGGTAATCTACGTACAAGTTATACTACGCTCATTTTTGGACAAGTTTTATATTTCTGAATTAGTTTAGTTTATAATCAAAGTAAAGTAACATTAGATTAAACAAATTAATCGAAATTCCGTCTCGAGAAATGGATTTTTATTCGCGATTTTGGTACATATGGCATTCGCGCTTATGGCACACCGAAGATAAGGCCATTTGCGCTTTTGGGCTACAGCCGACTGTTTAATAATATTGATGTTTCGAAACTCAAGTTATCACGTTTCAAACAGTAGAGTTACTAATGAAGTGTAACATATCATATCTTTCATCACATAGGATTGATATGCTGTGCTAATACTATTTATATTTGCAAACGAGTTTTTCTATTACATTATCATTTGCTTTAGATATCAAAAACCTATTTGACATAAAGACCTAATCTCTTACAATTAAATATCTATATTAAATCTTCGTTTACAGGGTCAGTAGCACTTGATGGGATTTATGTGCGTCGTTCGTTTCAAATCAGCTATGTACTTTTGGATAATATTGCATCAGTTTCAGAGCGATAAATATTATTGTTGAATAAATTTAATTTTAATCCACATAAATAAGCTAATTAATTTGTTTATTAATTAGTAAAAAGACTGGCTCCAACAAACAATGTTTGCAAACGGTTAATATTTTAAAACTATAATCAACTCACATAAATGAGCTCTTAAGAAATTCACAATAACTTGAAGTGTTTTTATTATAAAATACTCAGTTAGTTATCTTAGATGGACGAAAAGGCAGTCCATTTACTGCTTACATGTGATATCTTTTTGTTATATATTTACGAAACTGCTTTAAATCAGGAGTGACGTACTTTATCAAAAACTTTTAACTAATTAGAAATACTTTCTTCAGCACGTTCGTTTCGGAAACCCACTTAAATAAATGCGATCGATAAAAACTATACCAATCAGAAAACCGATTTTTTACTAGTTTCAGTATGTTTGTTTTGACTTATTTTAAGGGGTCTCTATTAGTGACGTTAACGGAAAACTTTTCACAATTTTTTTGTTCCATATATGATAATTTTATACAGTATTTCAGCTGTTTTCTTCGTACACTCGTACACTTTTTGAACACTCTAAAAGATAATCTTGTTGCGGTATGAGTACAGTCTTCTATATGCTAGCTATTAGAAGAATCCGGTCGATAAAAAAAATCCGTTAACTGTAAATGGATTTCGGTTAATGGCCGACTGGAAATCATAACCTAAAAACCACAAAACCGATAAAAAGATCGGTTTGAGAATCTGTTCACTAACAGTGACCGGATTCCATTATCGGTGAGATACAATTTTTTAGTGCGAATTGAATCATATTAAGTATTCTGAAATGGGTACACCATTTTTCCCAGTGTAATAATCCATAAATGAATTACAAAAATAATAATTTTCAAAAATTATGAACCTAATTTTTTGATTTCTAAATATTTTAATTTCTACAAAGACATTCACAAAACTTTCCGAAATTAAGGCTACGCCAATTCTGTCTTTCGAAGTGACTTATGTTGCCCCCGAAATGCATTGGTCAACTTAATCAATCATCCATTAACTCAGTACTGGCGCACAACGCCTGCCGAACCCGATTCTAAAGTGTCGCCCGCGGCCGGTACCTTTTGCGTAGCGGCTCATTTTAAAAGCAGCAATCCATCTCAAAACTTTTAGCACTCGTCCATTTATTTGTCGGAGCGCGCGATGGCATCTTGCGTCACATAATTCGAATATTATGCGAAGTCTGTCTGGGATTACGTCTGTCCGGTTTTTGTGCCGTTCGCCTCACGTTTCGGTGATTCGCGATGGGTGAAAATCCAAAGTGCAATTGGACACTTCGAGTTCAGCGCAAATGTCGTCAGATTGTTCCGAGTGATTGGCGTTCAATTTGTTTCAACAAAATGCAACTTGTTTGTTAATCGCGAACAAAGCTGCGTCCGAAACAAAAGTACAAAGAGCCGATTTATGTGTCACTCCCACCTGTGCACGCAGGCATTATAATTAGTCTTTCGTGGAATGGTGTCACTGATCGCATGTGTTTGCATACACACTTTTCGTGAGAGTCGTATGAAATCTTGCATAATGCAGAGAAACTTATATAACGGCCGTTGACGAAAAATGAAATGAACCTTTATTTTGCAAGTTCAAAAAAACAAATTTGAATCAACAGAAAGAACATATGCATGGTTGGGAGAAAAAAGTTTACTGTTCAGATTGGCATTAAAGAAGTTGAAGATATAAAAAACAATAAATTTTTAGAAGTATAAAGAAGATTGTTCTTTCGAACAATCTATACATACGCATATTGTGGTTACTTCAATGAAAGGTTACACATTTTTGTACGGAATGTCAATTTTTTTATTTTTTAGGATTTTTCGACGGATTATTCGATACCCGAGCGTCAATCATATTTTTCGTGCAACACAATGTGGTCAATCGGTCAGGAAAAATGGAAGTGCCGTTTCCTGATCGCGACTTTTAGAATTTACTCAATCTCGAGCCTTGGCGAATTATCCATACCAACGACGAAATGTTGCAATGACTGCAGTGTTTTTCCGTCGAAAATAAGGGGTGCCGAGTGCAAAACGCGTGTCGACAAAAGTGCTCCATTTTACTTGAAAGCTCCTCCTTTTGCTTGTTAATCCCACCCCCAGAAGCCCCCCACTTCTGCGACACCAATCTTATCATCAACCATAACTGCGATATCGCTGTTGACAAGTTGTCGCTCCTCCTCGTGTCGAGATGTTTTGTTCCTAACGTCAAGTCGAGTATCGTTAACGATTTTTCCCTCGATCCCTCTCTCTTTTTGATCATCAGATGATCTCCGATTGGACGCTTCACTATCGAAATAAGTCAATATCTCTAAAGATAGCGCATTTTATTTGGCTTTTTAGAAATTGTCCTTCTTTTTCAAAATTTCGATCCCGCGAGAGACCACGCGTGTGATTTGTTTCTATGCGTGGCGGACAATCGCGACGGGAAAAAGTCGATCAAAAAACGTCATTATTTCGGTAGTTTACGAGGATGGCGCGTAATATGTTGGCGAAGTATGCAGATGTGTCGAAAAAGGCGCGTAGTTGATAGGCAAAAAGCGCTGCAAGCGAGACAGATTCCGAGGCCAAAAACTGCCGACGATTGCTATTAATCATCGGTTTTGTATAATCGCATGATAAGTTTGGTTTCATTATCGGGCCTTTTGTACGGTCCGTGGTTGGCGAATTATTTATAGACAGAAAAACTTAACGGCCGACATGCAATTAATAGAAAAAAGTTGAATTCAACGTAGTCTACGCCGAAATGTGGATAGATCGGGTGGTGCTGGAAAATTTCCGCAATATTTTTGGAACTTTTCGACGTTTCCGTTGAGTTGGTCAGGGGATGGCAAAAAATGACAATCGAACAGGTCTCGTGCACGTCATTGTTTAAAATAAAATATTATGGTCAGGTTTACAAAATCATCTTCTCCTGATCTTTTTATTCAAAAAGGTTATTGTTCTTATTAGTTACTTAATTGTTCTTATCTTTTTTCTTAAAAAGTTAACAACAATTTCAATAATAACAACAAAGTTGTTATTTTTTAATCATAAGGGGCCGTTCACATAATACGTCACACGATTTTTTGGCTTTTTGTCCCCCTCCCCCCTTGTCACACAATGTCACAAATCGGTACCCCTTCCCCCCGCCCCGGAAACGTAACAAAAATATAATTTCAAATCTTAAAAGAAATGAAAATATCTATAAATACATAATTTGGGGTAAACTACACTGAGAAAAAAGTGGAGTTGGGCCAACTCCGACAGTAGTGGAAAATAAATCACTACCGTCGGAGTTGGGATATCTCAGAATCGGAGTTTGTAAAGCTCCAATTCGGAGTTGCCCCTACTCCACTGAAATATGTCTTGCGGGATCGAGCAGACTCTTGTCAAATTTGCATGTTAAGACTTGGTATAATCATATGTCAAAAACATTGTGGTATCAACAAACCTAGTCCTGGAAAAATCAAAGGACTAGGTTTGTTGTGAATTCGACAAAATTTTTTTTTCCGTGTCCGTTTGACAAACTTTGACGAGGGGAGTAGGGAAACTCCGCATCGGAACATCACAAACTCCGATGTTCTGATCTAACTTTTAATACAAGTTATAAAATTATAAAGACGTTATTTAAAATCACACTAGTTTTTATACATTGAGTAAATGCCGGATTAAGTATTCTACAAGTCATTTTTCTAGATACAAAGTCATCACCGAAAAAAAGTTCGGTGATATCCACCAGACTTCCTGCAGAATTACCATGAGGCAGTTTATTGATGTTACATGTTTATAAGTTTGCAGCGGCAAAATAATAAATTCGGAGGAATGTACACCATCTTTATCTTAAGGTGGTTTATCAGTGCTAACATCACAGAGTTAGTGTCTTTTTATTTTGCGTTGTTGAAGTAGTTTGTTTGAAAATAATCTTACAGTCAATCGATAGATTTTTGTCGAAGACTGTCGTAGTGCATAAAAATGTGTTAATGGTTTTGTTATATAGCGTAAATTTTGGAAATACGATTTTTCTCACCTCAAAATCTACTTCCAAAAAGCGAATGAAACGAATTGTTATAATTCATTTTCTCTTGAAAGATTCTCCCACACTGAACAAATTGAATGACTATACGTTTTTTTGTAAAAGAAATTATTTTAACGGTATTAATTGAAAAGACAGTAATCTTGTAACTTTTGGCAGATAAATCACCTTAATGGCGTTGCAGGATTCGAAGGGATTCGAATCCTAAAATTTCGGAGGAACTTACATACGGCCTATGAATTTAATCTATTGCACTGAGAAAACTAAGTCCCCCATTTAAGTTGTAAAATCTTACTACTTGAAGTGGTAAAACCTTAAATGATATTTTTATTAACATTTTGTTAGTAGGTTCTTATAAAAACGGGTTAATTTTTAATGTTAATGAGTATTTAATTAAACAAAATGATTGTAAACTAAATTCAAGCTATCTAAAACTATAATTTAGCGCTACTAATAGTTTAAGGTTAAGGTTCATTATTTGTCAAATTACATTTCCTAACATAATATTTATGATTCCAATCAAGTTATCTGATACTTAATGTCATTCCAGATACATTACTAGAATTTTTTAATACCAATTGTTCATTAATACTGTAAATGAAATAAATTTTCAGTTACCATCTCAAATAGTAAAGCTTTACCACTTGAAATGGTGACTTTTACCACTTAAGTGGTAATTCTTACCACTTAGTTTTCTCAGTGTGCGTTATCGATTATTTAATATTTCTTTACGATAATGTTAATAATACAAATAAATATAAGGATACAACTGTATTATCCTGAAATCATCTAAAATACAAATTTGTTCTTACCACGAGTACCCTGAGAAAAATCGGCCGAGTTGAAACAACTGAAATTCTGATCAGAATTTGAGTTGTTTCAACTTCAATTCTGAGTTATTTTGAGTGACGCTAACTCAATTAAAGTTAAATAGCATGTTCATCTTCGAAAATAGTCATTTACTCTTCCTCGGAGTTAAACGTGTTACAACTCAAATCATATTTGATTTTACTCAAGAGATCGAATAAAAACAACTCAATAGGAAGTAAATTCAACTAAACTTCTAAGATACTAAAAATATACTTCAATTTACTGCACTCTTCATTTCAACCACAAGAGGAATGTCTTCTTGTTGAAATTCATCTTGTGACAGTCATATTATGACTTATACAATACACGAGTTGCTAAAGACAACAGCTTATTCGTTGCTATGTAAACCTATATTCTATTTTGAAGAAAACTAACAAAGGCTGACCGAACACGAATCCGGCTGTCACAGAAGGATTTTTGCTCCCAATAATCGATGCCGGGGATGCTGCTTAGCGCAATCGTTCATGATGATTTGTGATGAGAAGCGAATCAGCGCGTGAGGAATCGATGGAAGTAGATTTTCTTTTTTGTAGAAACAGAAATCCTCATGGCAAAATATTGACAAGATTTTCCACCTGTGATAGCCGGATTCAGGTTGGTCTGACCGGATCTTTCTAAGAGTGTGTACTGTCATTCGTTGCCTGATTTTTACACAGCATCTTTTTAGAAAAAAGACTTCTATTTTAGACAAAACTTTTTTCGGTGCGCAATTCTGTGGTTTTGAAAAAAAAAGTTAAGTCACATTTTTTGACAAATTTGGTTAAGAGCGGGAATTGATATATTTTTATGTAT
>JABFPB010004034.1:0-15730 GCA_022817645.1 Ceratoteleas bidentatus | reverse complement strand
TTAACGCAGGGGTGGGGGGAGGGGTACTCGACGAAACAGAGGCTGACGTTCGCTGCCGCAGCTGCATATCATTATGGGGAAATTGCTTTATTATTCACGTGAGCGTGCCGATGCCGCGCCAAACGCAATTGTAGTCAGACGCAGTTGGGTTTGTGCCGCGTCACGTTCGCGCGACGCTAAATCACCGGACCGCGCGCCTCGCCGGCAATAAAGCTAATTAATTCCGGCGCGCGACGTTCGGTCGAAGAATCAGACATTGAACGCGATCGACGCGATTATCAGGAAAAACGAGGAGTTTTAAGTTGACTCGAGTCAATTTTAGTAGTGCGAATTTGGGTTAAGTTGATTTGAGTCATTTGATTTAAGTCATTTGAGTGAAATTCAAGTTAAATTTATTTGAATCAAGTAAGCTCGAGTCAATTTGATATACATTGATTTTGTTTGAATCAAGTCAAAATTCAAGCCAACTCAAGTCATTCCGACACTCAATTCAATTTAACTCAATTTGAGTCAGCTCAGGTTCACTCCAACTAATCAGATTTAAATCAATACAATTTCTTTCGACTCAACAAATTTTGATAATTGTTTGTAACTTCGGCGACTTAACTTAATTCAGCTAGTCTAAGTTCAAATATTTCAAAGTTTATTTTGCACGCTTTAATAATGTTTGTCATAATAAAAATATTTTAGAAACTGTGGTGAAGATTCTGCAATCGTGCAACGAAATAATCCTTTGTAAGTCGCAAAACGTGTACGAAGTTAATTACGGATCTTTTATAAATCCGGCCGGGCGTTATTTTTCGAATTTATTTACTTAGCCTCGCAATTATTTGTTTCGACGAAAGTAACGCTCGAATCACTTCACTGGAATCTCGTTCGCGATTTTCAATTCCAACTTTCATTTAACTTAAAAAAATAACCGAACATTCTCCCTTTGAACTCTCTTTGTACGAAACATTCGAAGATGTACTTTATCCAGTACTAATAAATAAATTTGTCATTAAATACTTCAATAATTAAACAAATACATAACTTGAAAAAATGAAATAAAAAACTCCTTTCCCCTAGTCATTAAAGTGTTTTCAATCGCAAGCACGAAAAAAAGAGAAGGAATTGTAAACAGTAAAGTCGTATTATTATTTACGCCATATTAGTGGTACTAGTCAATGTTCGGTCAGACGCGGCGATAGAATTCGGCGATAAAATGTATTTGCGAAAACTGAATAGTTCATTTGTGAAATAATTATGTGGAATTGAAACATTCAAACAAAATAATGAGTTCAGAACGCTATTTTGACTCGTTAAACAACATCGACTAATTTGGATTAAATTGTTCACATCGTCTTATTTAAGAGTTATCCTTTGATTAGAGTAAAAACCTGACCATTTTTGGAATATTTAAAAAAAGTTTGACGATTTAAAATTGTTTAAAATTGTTTAAAAAAATTAATTAAATTCTGTGTGAACAAACATTTCCCCGTATCTATCACATCGATGTGAAAAATTCTCTTGAACATTATACCATTTCTGAATTTCCCAAATCCCGTCCCGGATAATGAATAATGTGATTTCAAGATCCGACGGTCGGGGAACTTTGTAATTCCATTTTGCGGTCGCGCGGCAATGCAAAATATTTAATTTACGCGTTAGCCGTGAAAAAAATGGCGAACGCAAACAATTACCGTGGAGAAATGTTTTCTGCGGGCAAATTTCGCGATGAGAAATTGCCAAGTGCAGCGCGGAAAGTTTGCGCAAAAACTGCGCTTTTCCAGCATGTCAGTTAGGGAGTAAAAATAATGGACATTTCGACGTTATTAAATTAAAATCGGAGCGTGCCGAGGCTAAACTTTTATTTGTCCATTCGCAGTTTGCACTTGTTAAAACGTTTGGCTTATTGTCCGGACAAATTCGCCAGTGGTTTGCTTTCATATGTTTTTAATACGAAATTTTCATGGATATTGGCATGTTAATATTCAAATTCCTCTTTCGAAACATATGAGTAGGTTTATGACTCTTAACTTAAGTCATGAAAACTTTCATATGATTTAATTTAAGAGAAAGTATTTAAGAAATATTAAATACTTTCATATGATTTAAGAATTTAAGTTATTCAAAATTACTTAAATACTCCAGATTCTACACTACACTCGTTTGATTCAACATTTGAGTCATTCAGTTAGACCTTGAAAATATTCAAATGTTCTGATTTGCGATAACAATTACTCAACAAATTACTGATGAATTACTACACTAACTTACACATTGTCATTTAGAATGGGTTATTTCTCTGCACTCGTTATTTTACAATATATAACTCAAGAATCTATACATTCGATTTTTCAACAACTGAAATGTCCAAAACACAATGTATACGTCACTTACTCGGCAGAAGCTCATAGCAATTACTCCGAATGATTACAAGGGGAAAAAGTTTTTCCCACGGAAGCTTTATAATAACTTGCCGACTCCGTTAATAAGTTTAAGTTCGACTAAATATTTGCCGACGAAGAGAGCACAGACGTTAGCGAATTTCGCGGACCACCGTATGAACGTAAACGTAGCCGAGACAGGGTGCAACTTTTTAATTGACTTTGTGCATGAAACATTCACGCGTGTTTCGTCTTGCCTCGCTTCTACAAATATCGGTTTTTAATTATTTAGCTTCGCTTTGTAGTCGAAACTTTGGCCTCGTTCTGTGACGAATTCGACTTCAGAGGCAAGAATCGATGGAAAAAGAGAGGCGGAATTTACTCGAAAGCAGCATTATGATGGATGTCATATTTTTTTAGGTTACTTGATTCATTACGACTCAACAGTACATTTAACTTTATCATTTGGCACGTGTTTGAGTATTTTGACTCGTTAAGACTCGTCGATTAATTTATATTTTATCGTTCGACACATTTCTGAGTCAGTTGACTCGAAACTCAGTAAGTTTTAATAGGTAAATGAATAAATTCAAAATGATTCAAAATTGACTCACGAAGCTTTCTCAGTTTGAATTCAGTTAAATGAACTGAAACACTTGAATCAGTTTAACTCAAGTTAATCACTCAGTTCAAATGCAACGATTATCGCAACGTTTTTCAAAGTAAAAAATGTCAATGCCACTCAAATCGCCAATTGTACGTAATCACTGAAGTGCACTGTAATCGATCTTTATATCCGATGGAAGAAAAATTGGATATAAAAGTACGCGACCCCCTGACCTCCTTCATTTCGCAGTATTTTTCAGCCGTACAATGACTAGGCGATGCGCAAAGCGCAGTGAAATAGCTCGCGTACGCGACGGCATGTGTACCCTTCGGATTACAGACATTCGCCCTTTTGTCTGCTTTGAATCCAGATGCTATGTTACACATTTACGTCTGGGAAAGCACGGCATGCACTCCGCGGCGGCACGGATCCTCGTCATTAGTATCTCCTCGTTAAATAAGATATTCGCATTTCGTATCACTTCATTATTTCGATGGTCCGCGCTGCAATATCTCACGGAAAATCTCGTCGTTTTGACGAAACACAAAAAGTACATTAGCCTTTTTTTCGTCACGAAGATTTTCGCATTATCATCATTAGAAGCTTTTATTATTTGAACCAATGATGACACGCTTTTGAAGGAGATTGAGAACATAGTTTTGATGGTAAACTCTGGAATCATTTGGATTGATTCAAGTCAATATTTAACGACTTGAATCAATTAATGAAATTCGAGTAATTACTAGGATTTTGTGAATTATTTAAGTTAAATCTAGTTTTCAGTGGTGTGAAATTAATGATGTTGTTATTATCTTGAGTGCATTAATTGAATTAATGAAGGTAATTTAAATTCTCAAGCTTCTAAGATTAACTTAAGTCAATGACTTAAGTCAATAATGAATTGTGAATAATGAATTCAAGGTAACATGAGTTTTCAAGTATCAGAAATTGACTTGACTTCTTGTAGAATCATTGATTCAAGTCAACTCAAGTGTTCAATGGTTTGAAATTGAGTTGAGTCAATGATGATCTGAGTTATCCGAATTTCTCAAAATTACGAAATTGACTCAAGTCAAATGTGAAACGGATTTTCGGGCCAATGTTATTCGCTGTCATTTCTCAATTGAAATAACTTATAACGTCTCGCCCATGAAAATTGATTTGATTTACAACATTTTCGGTACATTCCGAAAGCGTCACTCGAAAACGCGAAGTTAATAAAGCCGTGGTATTTTTCTCGTAACTTCATAGCCACTGTCGGGAGTCTCGTTGAAAAATGCAACATTATCTTAACGAAAGTGTTTCGAGCTCGGCGAAATTGTTGGAATTTTCGTCAGTGCGCGGTTCAGAGGAAATATGTGGCGATGCCCAAAGTATTTTTGATATTTCGTTACACGTGTAAGTCGGCTTTGACGAATACGAAAACGTCGAATTTTCGACATAATACGGGTCATTTTGACGCTGATGAAAAACGACAATAACGTGAAACAGATTTTCGACATCTTCGTCGTGCCGCGGCGTTCGCGTAGCGACGTGCAAGAATTTCATTGTGTACTTAGAGCGGAATTATGCTTTTAGGCATTTTTCCAGCGTCGCCCGGCACTCTGGCATATGCACTGCGCGGCAGATATTTTCACGCAAAGAATTCGAAACACAACAAAGTGCGACGCAACTTGCAGGTCATCTTTGCGCGAGTCGTTAAACAGTTTTACGCGAGAATCCGGGATCATGTAAACTGCAAAGAGTTTTCTAGATAAGGGGACTTTATTATAAAAAATTACCAGATTTGCATGGGATTTAAACCTTTTTATAATTCTGATAAATTCGTTAATTTTGTAATTAAAACTTTTCAAACATTACCATTACATAGCAATGAGTATAGAAATGAGATTAGCAAAAGTGCAGTCGATTTAAGTATTGATAACCTAAGTTGAGTTGAATTATTTATATACAACTCGAATTAACTCAATTTAATTTGAGTTCTAATAAATAATTTTGTACGACTTAATTCAAAGTAACTTAAGTTTAATTTACTCAAATCAATTGAACTTTATCAAAAATAACTCAAATCGAATTGGTTTACAGTTTGATGCTTCAAGTTTGATTAATTCAAATTTAGACAGTTAAAATTTTATGAGCATGATTATAGAAGATTGTATAAGACAAATAATCTGAACTTAATTTGAGATAACACAAATTGAATTGCCTTAGTAAAATGAAAAAACTGCCGACAAAAGTTTTCGTTCTATCAGGATAAAACCTTAAGCTAAAGTCAAAAGCGACCGATTATTAATCGAACGAACGTTAATTGAGTCTGGTAAATAAATATCGGAAAAGTCAATTAATCAGTGAAATTTTCATATCAGTGCGAGTTTCGATGAAATGTGTTAGTTTGAAAAAGTGCTGAATAAAAAGTGCGATGTGCAATAAAAATTGGCGCATTGATTTTTGCGTAAAAAATTGTCGGATCCGCTTTTTATGAACGTTTCGAATACGTGCAATTTTTATGAACCCGTTTGAGAGATAAATTTTTTTTCTGACGTTTCTTAATTTAAGTTCGTCGAATTTGTTAGTAAAATTGTTTACGCAAAAGTGAATGTTTATAAACAATGGGGGGATTCTTGAACCGAAGGGAGAATGCGATTCGAAGGAACGCTGTTCTGAAAGTTATCCGCCGTAATTCTGACCAAAGTGTGAAAATTAAGTTTGCAACTTGGTAACGAAGCTGGGATGGCACAAAGTCCATTTCGTTATCTACAAATTAGCAGCTGTAAAAAGTCGTCTTTAAATAGTCTTCTGCGAGTTATCAGTGTTAATTTAACATTCGCCAGTGGCATCTACAAATTTTCGCCAGAAAATAATTAAGTTACTGTCATTTTCGTCCCCGAAATCCAATTGCTCGTCGAGTTCCGAGCGATTTTTACTTGCGAAATACAAAAAATGTATCAGGTCGATGGAATATCGTTTTTTGAAATACGCTTTTTTATATATATATATATTTTTATATTCGAATTCATTTGAAACTTTTCGCTGTAATCAAGGTATAAAGAGTTACTAAAAGATATTTTAACTTCATATCGCTAATTTTTTTCGTTTCATTAGTTTTTTTCTGATTTAGTCAGTCCTCGTAGTTTTGTCAAGTTTGCTAGTTTTAGTTAGTTTTACTAGCAGCATTAACTTTTTAACGCTAGTTTCGTTAGTAATGTCTAGTTGTTTAGCTCCATAGGTTTTATATTAGTTATGGTAATTTTTTAAATGGTTTTGCTAGTTTTATTGGATTTATATGTTTTGCTACTTTTGTGCTAAGTTAACTCAAGTCAAATGCAATTTAAATGATCGACTCAAATTTGCAACAGATTTTATTTATCTCAAGTCCAATTACATTCACCCATAAACTAACTAATGGAGTTGATTTAAGTTTCAAAGTTTCTTAAATTAACTTAAGTCAATAGTGAGTGGCTTATTAACGATAACTCGAGTTTCCAATGATTGGCAATTAACTCAAGTCAATTTAGACTGTAGGTAAAATCAAGTTTTGAAGAGTTAGAAATTTACTGGACTGCATGTTAAATCATTAATTTAAATCACCTCAAACGTTCAACGGGTGTGAAATTGAGTTAAGTCAATGATAAGTGACTGATCTGAGTTAAGCGAATTTCTTAAAGTAAGGAGACTGAAATAAAAAGTGAGCATTTACGAGTTAATGCAATCCTAATTACTTTAATTTTTCTCTTTCAATAGTTTGCTAGTTTTTATTAATTTTTGCTCCAAGATAACTCAAGTCAAATTTCTGCGTCGTGCAAAAATATATTTATATATGAAAATTCATGTGCAATAAAAAAAGATAAAAAAAGTACACGAAAATAAATTTTCCATTCGAAATGAAAAACAAGCCCGAACGAAGATAGCGATATAGTAAATCATTCGGGCGCACGCCCCGGGTGATCGATAACCGAATCAGTTTAATTCGATTTTTAGTCGAACGGTACTCACATCCAGCAGACTCATTAAGGAGGCTCGTCGGTACGGATCGGGCTCTGTCATGGCCGCCAAAACGGATTGCAGCGCAGAAGACGGCGAAACGGATACGGTTCCTGTCAGAGCGGTAACACGAGGAGTCGTGTCCAATAAAGCCCGGCCCAGCGAGTACATCCACATCTGCAAAATAAAAGACCGCGCAAAAAATGAGTACATCGTCGAAAAAGGAGGAAACAGCGAGCGGTGAGAAAAAAATCCAGGGAGGGGAAAAGCGATAAAAAACCGACGATCACGTTGGTTCGCTTTTTGCCCCTTGTTTGTTTTAATCTTTTTGATCTCGACGCGTTAAATGGTGCATGAATTCGGCTTCTAATAACGCATCAAGTTTGCCGGGCTAATTTGTAGTCGGACTTTGATTCGGCGATATAAAAAGGGGGTCGTTATGAGTGTGCTATGCATCGAGTTTTTCGTTGCGTTTTTGTTTCGCAGGAAAAATTATCGACGCATTTCGATCGGAAATGGAAAGAAAAATTAGTAATCTTTACTAAAAAATTAATAATAATAATAAAATAAAATATAGCTATGAACAGCTGGTGATTTTTCTTAAATCGTCCATATTTTTTTATGAACGATGTTCATACGTATTCATAAACATCGTAAGAACTTCAGTATTTCATAAATCCTTCGACCGTTAAGCAAACATATGAGAGTCATATCCTTATTTACGATCCACATTTCTCCAACGAAACCAAACAAAACTAACGAACCACTCTAAAAAATACATGAACTCGACAATTTCATTCTCGCTTTTCCTCCATTTTTCATTCCGCAAACGGGAATCGCTTGCACGTCTGTCCGGAAGTGAAACAAAACGGGACCATCTTTTTTTGCTTTCCTTTCGAACGACCAAACAAAGGGTTATTTTGCGCTTCGTTTGAGAATCGCAATCGAGAACGAGTGTCGGCTACTGTGCTCGAGAAAGGGCATTAACAGCGAGAACCAGTCGAGCGGTCATAATGCGCGAGTTGAAAGAAAGGCAATGAAATGTACGCCAGACAATTGCTCGTTTCATTTCGTTTCGTTTTCGCATGTTTTTCGGGCTAAACGACGCTCGGATTCCGGTAATCGCCGCTAGGCGGCACTTCTTGATGCTTTCTCACAAGTAACTCGGGAATTGCTGTTTAATGAATCGTCGATGATAGGATTCATTGAAGCAATGATTTTTTCAATGAGAGACTGAGTCGAACCATGACGGTTCGACTCAGTCTCATTTAAATTGGGTCATATCATCTGGTATTTTGAGCACTGAGTTATGTTGATTCAAGTAGAATATGAAAAGGGATTCCAGTCATTTAATTCGTTACTGCTATTCAGTGTTGCTAATTTGTCATTAATTCATTGATACTCGTTGGCTTTGATTCGTTTACTCAAATCATTTAGTCATTGAGGTATTAAGTCATTCAATTATATTGACTCAGACTGTTGAGTGGTTTAAACGGTAAGTTGTTAAGTTACCTAAAGCCATGAAGTTATGAATTCATTATGTCACTGAGATGAGTCTTGAAGTTTACTCGAATTATTGAGCCATTAAGTTGACTCAAATCATTGTATCAAATCCTAGTACGTAAGTTTATGAATACGTGACTCAACAACTACATGATTAACTCAGCTTATCCTAATTTTCGATTCTCCACTATGAGTACTAACAAATTTTTTTTAGTATTCATACGTATTTTAAACCCTAATTTTCCAACTGACTCACATTAACTCACATACTGGTATTCCATGTCATTTGAGTGGTAAAAAGAACGTCCATTTTCGATTTCTAGATTAGTTTTGGAGTCTTTACTCGCCACTTAAGGCGCTTTGCCGTAAATGAAACGATAACGAGCAACGTGTGGCGGATCCATTTATGCGGCCTCTATCGTGAACTGTAGTTGGAGCTTTCGGGCGTAGCGCCCGAGTCACTTTATATTCACGTAACATCGGAAGTCAATGAATGTATGCAAATTGATTTTAACAGATCATTGTCCGACGTTATTTTGAGCTTTATCATAATGGATCCGTACACCGAATGCAAAATTGGCCCGGGGAACCGATTGGCGCGGCCGAATAAATGCCGTATTTAAACTTAGCATCGGTCGGTGCATTAGAGGGCAAAACGGACTGGAGACGAGCGGAATTAGCGCGGGTATTAAAAGAACGGAAGGAAAATGGAAGGATGGACGCGTTTTTATTCTCGCGAACAGTTTTACGATTCTATTTCTACTGGTGAAAAAGTGGAGGATTTGTGTCGAGTATTTATGGACGGTTTAAGTATGATACGTCTTATGAATGGATTATTGGGGTAGGGCACAGTTGAGTAAATAAACTGTAAAAAGTCGTAATTTATAAAAGTTATAAACACATGTTTATGTGCGAGTTCGGAAAAAACTTTTTAAGGGAAAATATTTTGAATTTTCAGAAAAAAATTAAGCAACACATTAAACTTGAATGAATTAAAATTGTTACAAATTCAAAATTCAAAGTTAATCCATCGATTTCGACAATCTTGTTAGTTTTACCACTGCCGTTATTTTCGTTTTCTCGACCAAAAATTTGCTTGAAATACAACTGAATTACGACTGAAAATACAATCCCTAACCTCGTTTACAAATAAAATACAAAGTTTGAACCTTTAAATCTTTCTTCCCTCTCCCATTCTCCCTACCCCTCCCCCTCCCTCTCGTTCCACTTCGACCTATTATCGCGTCGAACAAATCGGCTCCGAATGTCGCGTTGTTTCGATCGCGAACATATACATTAATGCCGCGCGCAAAGTGCCTGGCAATTTCGAAATATTCCGGCGGGGGATTCGGGGGAGGAGAGGGAGGGGTAAAATGTCCGCCCGCAAATAAGTGATCCGCGACTGAAGCGTCGACGTCATCGGGGACTCGGAATTCGGCATGTGTATGTGTCGCATATAGTATTTATATATATAGATATACACGGACACACGTCAGAACGGAAATGGCTGAGGCGCGGAAACGTGCGAACATTTCTCATCGGTGCATGTGTCGCGTGCGCGACGCGGCAGATTTATCCACGGCGGGAGATAAAGGTTCGCGCGGTGCTTGCGAGGGGTTCATGAATTCGATTAGTTCGAGGAAATAAATATTTGCATGGTTTCCGATGGCCGGAAGGGGAGGGAGAATTTGGACATTTTCTGGCAATAACAGTCATGGACAACAGTCAAGTAACTTGTATGTGGCGTATATGTGATTCCACTTGACCCATTCTATTTCCTGTCTGACCATGCATTGATCTACTCTACTTGGCCCATTCTACTTCCGGTCTGACTATAACGTGACCAACTCCACTTGGCCCATTCTCCTTCCGATCTGACTATACATAGATCTGTTCTACTTGTCCCATTCTACTTTCAGTCTGACCATATAGACCTACTACACTTGGGCCAGTCGACATCCGTTCTGATTACATATATACATATATATATATATAGACCTGCTCCAATTAACTCACCCTCATTCCGGTCTGACCATATACGAACCTACTCCACTTGTCTCACGCTACTTCCTGCCTGATCATATACGACTCTACCGCACTTGCTCCATTCTACTTTCGGACTGACCATATATAGTCCTACACTAGTGGTCCCATTCTACTTCCGGTCTGATCATATACAGTTCTATACTACTGGTCCCATTCTTGTTCCGGTCTGACCATAAATTGACCAACTCCACTTGGCCCATTCTACTTCCGGTCTGACCATACACTGACCAACTCCACTTGGCCCATTCTACTTTCAGTCTGACAATAAATTGACCAACACCGCTTGTGCCATTCTACTTCCAGTCTGACCACATATATTTCTACATTACTGGTCCCATTATTCTTGACCAACTCCACTTCTCCTATTTCCGATCTGACCATACACTAACCAAATCCATTTGGTTGATTCTACCTTCGGTCTGAACATATACTGACCAACTCCACTGGTCCAATTCTACTACCGATCTGACCGTATAGAGACCTATTTCAGTATGGACCTGATCTAGCACGGCGACAGCAATATATTTGTATTACACAAGGAGAAACGGAGATATACACATGAGAATGTATACAAATATATCGATAACCCTTCAAGTTCTCACATACAATTCTTCGTTCATACGTCTACGATGCCAACCTAATATTAGTCCAACCAAATTCTCCTTTTTCCCTTCCGCAAACATTCGAATTATCGTATTGAAACGTCTTCCCCTCATTCCCTCGAATCTGCGCTTTGTTTCAATACTCGCAATTTCCTATTCCCATCTTTCCCTCGACCCCCCTTAAGATCCCCCCCATCAGCAATTATCCTGGCGATTCCCGACACTTCATTGTCCCCGGACATTTATCGAATCGATCGTCGAGTTATTTAGTCCCGCGACCGTAAATTATTCGTCGGCAATCTGTCCCTTTTGAATGTTAAATTGGTGTCGCTGTCCGGCGGAAAGTCGAAATTGGAAAACGATGTGTCGAAATGGCAAGTTGCTGATTTTGGCGAAAATGAAAATCTCCGGTATTTTTCCTGACAAAAATTATACATGTGACTCATGACACATTTGTCACTTTTCAAGTGTCACATTTCATATTTGTCCCTTGTCAAATATCACATATCTGTCACATGTGACATTTGACAGGGGGCAAATACTACATGTGACATTTTACTTGTCTCATCCATCACATGTTACATATATCACATAACGCATATCGAAAGTGTTCCATTTGTCAGATATTTCATAACTGTCACATGTTTTACGTGTAAGTTGCATGTAACGGAATTCCTGTATAATTAATTAATACGTGAAACAATGTGAGCGAAAAATGAGAAGTCGCAAACTTTTATCAAAAACTGAATTATTAAAATGCCGAGGAAATGTGTGTAAATGAAATCGATACGTCGTATATAATGTCGAAACGTTATTATACGAAATTTAATTAGGGCATCTTTCCAACAGCGATTTATGAAACATTATGATGGGGTTTGACGTTGTTATGTTGCGATCAAAAATGCGTGCGTATATTTCGAGATTTACGAATTGCATACGATACATTTGCAGGAAAAAGGTTGAAAGAAAAACAGCATAAATGAAACAAATATGTCCCATAGTTTGCGTCCCATTTCGGGGGAAATGTATGGGACATATAAATGTCCCATACATTCCCACTTATAGAATACTTACGAAAATATTTTAAAAAATCGGAAAAAATTCGATAAAATTTTTTTCTGCCATTCGACCTGCCAATCAATGCTTTCCTTTCAACTTGTTACAATTTGTGTGTGATTCGACACGTACGTAAAAGGGGGAGGGGAAATTATACGCGCGGAAAATAAATTCGCGCGTCACGCTTCGCATCCGTACAATCGCGACCTTTCACCTTTCGCCGACATTTTCCGCGGGCTCTCCATTCGCGTTTTTTAGTCCGTTTACCGTTTAGCGTTTCGGATGAAATCGCGCGGATTGGATTATCGGAATGACGTAACGACGGGTCGTTAGAGTCGCGCGGCGGTGTTGGTGGAAAATCATCTAGCGAGGGGGATGCTGGGTTCGGAGGGTTTAAGAGGTGGAGTGGATGAATCGATGAATGCCGTTGAATTAGGAGGAAGTTAAAAGAAAATTCGGAAGAAATTGTCGTAGAGATATATGGGAGTTCGTGTAGAAAAATGAGAGTATATCTCAGTTTTATGAGTTCTATATGTCGAAAATTGTAACCATCTTCGTTTAAGGTCGGGTTAGATATTAAATTTACTAAGATTTGAGTTACAGAGAGTATTTCAATCTCATTTATAGCCCAATCGTCAACAAGGAATATTTTTTATGATCACATAATGATAATTTTTTACCCTATCTCGAAAAAGTATAAACATATTGTTTGTCAGAAAATTGTTTAATTTTATTTAATCCCTACGTTTTGAGTCGCAGGGATCATTTAAAGCCCATGAGGGCTGGAATCGGCGACAAAACATTAAATATCGAATTTTTGTTAATCAATACTTTTTTTGAAAAGTATGAACTGACCTTCTCGGAATCCGTATCAGAGTACACTCGCCCCGGACGATATTCCGGTGGCAGGTACGTCCGCGCGGTTTCCGGCGACGCTGCCAGCAGATTTACCCTGCCACGTGGTGTCAGCTCGAGCGTGTGCGGCGTAACAACTGGTCCTGTCCGCGAGCCTCCCACGACCCCTCCATCTACAACAAGATAATCACAAAATTAAACTTCAATTACACGTTTAACTCCACTTGGGTCATTTTACTTCCGGTCTGACCATACATTGACCAACTCCACTTAGCCTATTCTACCTCCGGTCTCACTATAAATTGACCAACTCCACTTGGTCGATTCTACCTCCGGTCTGACCATACATTGATCAGTTCCACTTAGCCTAGTCTACCTCCGGTCTCACCATAGATTGACCAACTCCACTTGGTCGATTCTACTTCCGGTCTGACCATACATTGACCAATTCCACTTAGCCTATTCTACCTCCGGTCTCATCATAGATTGACCAACTCCATTTGATCGATTCTACTTCCGGTCGACCATACATTGACCTACTCCACTTGGCGGATTCTATTTCCGGTCTAACCATACTGAGACCTGTTCCACTTATCGACCTGACACATGATATATGTGATGTGACCGCTTACACATCTGATATATGACAAGTTACACAAGTGATATCACAAATTACATACATTATATGTCACATACAAGCCACTTAAAAGATATCTGTTTCATTTATGGCATATATATTATATATCTATATGTTGCTTTATTCAAAGTGCATGGAAACGAGTCATTTTTGATCAAGGAAAATGGCAAACAATTTTCGTCGCGCATTGACGGATAATTAATTTCGTGCGATTCGTAATCGTTGAAAAATTAATTAACCAAGTGGAATCGATTGGACGTAATCGGCGATGAAAAGTTGAAACGTGACGGGGGAAATTGATAAAAAGCCACTTGTCGATGATGAATAACGCAACAACGCGGGCGGAAAATAAAAATGATTTCGAGGCCGCAACAAGTTTGCCGGCATTTTTCGTCGAACGTCGACGTTTTTTTCCCGCCTCCGTCAATTAACCGGGATTAACCCTGTCGAAAGTTATTCGTCGCCCGAATACGCGAATACACCATTATCTTTAATGAAAACAATTCGAAAAATGAAGAGGAATGATAAAAGTGCGTTCGCGAGATTAAAAGTGCATTTCGTGTTTTATTAATCTTTTTCTGGTGTGAATAATACAACTTTAGCTGAGGAATGCGGGATAATTAATTAATGGAAAATGTACAAAACGACGTTTAAGTATGGCGAATTGGGTCAAACGCGAATTCTTAAATTAAAATTATGCACGATGATTAGCATTTTTGGAATGCCGCGACGGTGAACTCGAATCGTAATGTTTTTTCGCTGTCGCAAGGTTTGACCATCTGTCGTAGGGTTTTAGTTATTGCGGGTTCAAGGCACTGGGATAAAATTAATTACAAAGTTTTATGGGATTTTTATGTTTTATATTTACTCTCGACATAAACTAACAATTTTAAGGTTATGTCATAATAATATTTAAAATTAAATGTCTAACGAATTTGTTTAAGTAATTCATTTTTCGCCCTAGGGCGGAAACGAACCACTTAAGGCCCGATATGCAGAGATAAAAAAGTTCATTTTTTATGCAGAATTGAAAAACCATTTGCAAACGCGATTCTCCAATGATATTCGAGATGAGCCTCGGATCCCGTAATGACGGAAACTCGTCGCGATATTCCATTACAAACGCGAATGCGAAATAATCTTAATACCTTCGATCGCAACGCATTGCCCGTAACAGATCGCGATAACACATTTCCAACTGCAACATACGTTTATCTTACGCCAACCGAACGCAAAATCACCCCCGTACATCCCGCTTGCATTTCGTCCAATCCATTTTTCATTCCCAGCCTGTCTACGACTATTGATATTTACATCGCCACTTCTCACCCGTTACACTCGCCGAGGGAAATAAATTTACATCCCGACCCCTCCTCTCCACCACCCCCAACCTTTTCCCTCGGCTTTTCCCGGGAAATCGCTCGCGACGGACTGCGCGGAATTAAGTCATAACGGGACTTCATTTCCCCGGCCGATAACTCGATTGCGCCAGCATTATCTCATCTGAAATGCGGTTTCCGTTATCAGACTGAAACGGATGGAATAAAAATGGTTCTTTTATGTACTCAACTTGAAAAGTTGTAGTTGTAAAATGGATACAAATTTCCAATTTGGATAGAAGTGTATGAATTCCCTTGGGGGGTTGTTCATTAATTACGTAAAACTGAGCAAGTAAGATGAACATAGAAGTTTGTTTTTAATCCACCGTCAAAGTTTGGGGCAAAATACACGTATGTAACCCCTTAATGACCAGCATATATGTATGCTGGTCATTGTTTATAATAATTTGCGATTTTTGTTTGTAACATTTTTTTACGTCTGAGTGAGAAAAAATTGTTTTTAACAAATTTATTATTGTTAATCTCATGGCAATGTCAAAGAAATTAACGTCATTGATCCCAGATGAAGAAGATTCATCGTTTATCAATATGTGACATAATGACGTTCATGCATAGAGTTCATCGTATGTTAATGATATGTGTCATACATTAATGAAATTCATGTATGACACATATCATCACGTACCACAGATATTTTACAATCATCACTGCAATTTATTTTATCTCAATGACAT
>JABFPB010004033.1:0-15737 GCA_022817645.1 Ceratoteleas bidentatus | reverse complement strand
AATAAGTGTCGTTTCATATCAAATAAAACGCACTGAAAGTAACAGTTGTTGTATGTAAAAANTTACTATGCAATATAATATTCATAACCTTGAAACTGTCACTTGAAATAATGAGATTTTCGTCAATTCTAAGTTAGATAAAAGGACGTTCTTTTTCGGTGAAAAAGAATGCTTTTGATAATATAAGAAAATAGTTTTCCTTTAAAAAACATATGTTTTTCAATGAAACATACTATTGATTTGAAATAAAAGGGACAATTTTGTAGGAAATAACATATGCTTTGAAACAAAAAGTTCTTGTTTAAAAAGACAGTCTTTTTCAATCAAAACGAATATTTCTAAGAATGTACCTTAAACATATTATCTTTGGCAGAAAACGAATAGTTTTGCCAGAAAAGGAATAATGTTGAGAGAACAAATTTATTTTCTATAAACAAAATGAATTGAAAAAGAAGTTTTCCTAGTGATGTTTTTCAGTGAATGGTTATTTTATCATTTAAATACACACATACACGAATTTAATTTATTTATTAAGTCGAGATATTTCAGCAGTTTGCACTGCGATATACTTTAAATTTACTGGTTTTTCAGTTAAAATATAAACAATATTAATAAAAAAATGAAAAGAGTTTTTTGAACAAAATCGGTGCAACATGTCATTAAATAGTTATTTGTAATCGGTTTCAACCGATACATGCAACTCCTTTTTAATCATGAAATCATTGACGAAATGTAGGATAATTGGTTATAAACAATAGAATTACACAAGATCGTACTTTCAAAATTTTATATTTTTTTCACGCCTACATTAATAATAAGTATTAAAAACAAAATCATAGTCTTATTTTTTTTCTATACAGAAACATAAAATAAACCTCATTCACTACTTATTGTTAACGATTATTATGAACAAGTACTTTAACTTTCTGATTGGCAGACAGAAGCGACTGTCTAATCCAGTTAAATTAATTTATTTCGCAATGAAATTAATTTTTTTAAATTATTGCAACTTCTAAACACTTTTCCAATTTGATATGATAAATGTTCATGCACGATCAAGTACACTCTTAAAACAGTCTATTTATCGTTAACGGAATCCTTTTATTATGAAAAAATTGTCCGCATAAATTTTGCATAAAAGGAAGTCCTTTCATAATAAAAGGAATAGTTTAAATGCAAAACTACTACCTATTCAGTTTTAAATAAATCCTTTCAACATACAATTAAATTGTATTAAGATAAATGGATTTTCACAAAATTACAGTCTTTTCAACATAAATTGAAGATTTTTAAGAGTGTAAAATATACTATGTCATAAACGAAAAATTCTTGGAAGTTACAATAATTTGCTCTAAAAAAAGAATAATAAATTTGATAAAAAATAGATCTTAATGAAAACCTAACTGGGATCGTAAATGACCAAATCCTGGTAATTTAAGGTCCCATTTAATTTAAGGACCTCGCGATTTCTGTATGATTAATAATTAATCTAGATAATTATTAATCATAATTAATCTAGATAACTAATAAAATGACTTTAAGATATTATATTTGCTAGATTCATATAGAATTTACTTTGAATCTAGCAACATTGGGTAGGACATTTTTCTCACTGTTCTCAGTTTAACATATTCACAAATTTTCTAATTTTTTCCATTTTTCACCTAATTCAAAGTACCAATACCGCCACTTGAAAATGCTCCATGAGGAATTTCAGATTGGATAATGTGCCCAGATACATGAAGTTCAAACAGCGCTACAGTACAAAAACACTAATCAGCATCACGCCCAATACATAATTAATTGATTAAAAGAGAACGTACTTAGCCCAAACCAAAGCGGATCATTAGCATCGCGTATAAATATTTATCCGGCAGCGTGTAATTGTACGATTCGAATCGCGCCAACTCCGCTCTCGATTCCCAGCATGCAAATGGCGCTCGTTCGATCTAAATAAATATTCATCCGAACCCCGGATGAAAAAGTTGCGCATTGCAGTCTCAGGCGTTTTTGCGAATGTCAGCGGACAAAAGTGCGCTCGTTGACGAACGAAATTGGAATTAGAAACGCGTGCCGAACAATCGGCTGATATTTGATCAGCAGTTAAAGTTCAGCTAATAATGTCAAGCGGGAAATGTTGCGAAAATCCGCTTTGTATTCGTCTGACGCAGATTAGATGCAACGAAAATCCATCTGTACAATAAATCTCGAGGCCCGCGGGCAACGTAATCGCGATTTCCGCATCGCGAAATATCCGCAGCCGCCAAGTGGCGGCGCTTTGATTTTTGCATATTTATTATTTTGCGTTCATAAGAGCGGCGTTCTGTAATTTTCAAAACGAAAGTTTTTTCGACTCGAGAAAAAGAGGTGCATTTAAAAATGTCACCGAGAAAGTGACGATGTAATTTAATAACCCTTTCAGTGGCGGGAATCCATTAACTGGACGAAACTTTTTTCGGAGAATTCGCAAATGCGTTGGAGGAAAAAGAAGTTTGTAATTTGCAAGTTGAAATGGAGTATTTTAAAAATGCAAGAAAAGACCGTTGCATTTTACGTTTCCAGTGGTTAGAGAGTTTGTGATTTACGTTAATCAGTTGAGTTTGTCATTGTTTCGAAGTGGATTTGGCAAAAACCTAGCAACATTTTAGAAGGCTACTTTGGAATGCGGAGATTTCGTTTTTTAAAAGGAAATAAAACAGTTTATCTGATCTTTCTTATTTATTGGGCTCTGCTGGGTATGAATGTTATATAAATTAGATCAAATGTATCTTTCATTATTTAAAATATTCCATCATTGCTATCTCGTAACATTTGCAACAAGAATTTGCACGTAACCCAATGATAAGCGAATATTTGTCTAATTATGTATGATACCTTGTTCTAGAACCGATGACTTAATACGTAATTGCTCAGCGGAGAAAACGGATTCATTACAACCTACTGGACATTTAATAACATTTAATCATCCATTCAACCGACTTCTTGGAAATTTCAGTACGTTTTCTTAAATTTTGAAGAAAACGTACTGAGATGTTCTTAAACGTACCAAGAACTGTTCTAGCGATTCTTTAAAAAATATTTTGAATAGGTTCTGGAACATTGTTTAGCATATTTCATTTTTAAATAAATCTATATAAATATGCCAAATAGCCTTGTAATCGAATGCAATATTTAAAAGTTAAATGACTAAAAAATTTAAAAAATGTATGGATTAGTGAAATATCAGACACAACTCAATTTCAAATAATACAATCAGTAAATGTGTGTCTCTTGCATCAAAATCAGGTCAAAATTCGTAATATCATCTCTGTTACAAAAATGCTTTTCCCTACAATTAATTAATATTAATTAAACAAAATTAATTCAGTTTGGACATTTCTACACGACGCGATTCATCGGGAGACCTTTAATTACTCGTTTTCAGATATAACCAATGTAAACTCTCGCAATTTAAAGGTTAACCAATATGTATGCTTCTTATACATTATTTTACTTGAAATTTAAACCCGCCTCTTATGCTCGTCCAACACCGTACTATTATTTCTCTATTTATATGCGCGAGACATTTTCGTATCCAAAAACGAGTTTCGTTAACACGCCAGAAATTAATGCTTCCATGCCATTTTATGTAACAAAATATAAAAGTTCCGCCACAAAATTGCCCAGGAACAGTGAAAAATCGTTGTGTAACAGCATTGGGCCGAAGAAAACCGCGCTACCCATTCGCATATCCTTTTTTAATCGATTCACCCACACAGGTAATAAGATAGCCTACCTTCCAAGCACTGAAAAAATCTTCCGTGAAATTCCAATATGTTTCCAGTAGAACAGACATTCAGTAAATGTAGGGTCAAACAGGATAAAAATGGTCCGTCTTTGCAATCAACAAAAAAATAAATAAATTATTTGTTTTACATTCTTATTATTTATAATAGACATATTAGGACATACAATTAATTATAATTAACTCAAAAACATTTTTTCTAAACAAAAATTACAACTTGATCTTTTTTATCCCATCTGGTCATATAGTTTTTCTACTGACATAATGTCTTCGGTTTTACATTTTTATTTCCATCCAGTAGGACGTTTTTTTCCAAAAATAAATTTGAAAAATGCATAACTATTAATTTATAGGACAATACATAAATGTAATTTAGGCACATATGTGTAAGAATATATATGTAAATCTGGGTAGTTTTACAGAAGTATTTATTAATTTCACTGAATCCAGTTTTCAGTAAAAAAAATGCCGCCTCAAGAATCGTTAGCACCATATTATGTTGTAGGTTGCGATGCCGATGTGTATCTCTCGCGGTTGGACACGATCAGTATGCAGACGTGTACTGATAAAGAGGAATCCCGTCGTCGGTTTCGCGGACGACGAGACGATAATGCTCGCGCAGCCGAGTGAATGTCCGAGTAATAATCGTCCGATCAGCGGAACAGGGGATGTTACATGCCGGGAACATGGTGTAAACGCAGCCTTATGTTTGATCGTTCATGAATATGCGATCAGGTTCAACGCACCGCGAACCGTTCATTAATCAACAATAGAACGGAACCGCGTGGCTTGGCAAATGATAGATATTTAAACGCCAAACAATGGCGTGCTGAAATTTACGCGCCGGAGGCGGCGTCGCGACCGAAATTCGGCCGAAAAATGGCGGCGGCAAATTTGAATTCGAATGGGCCGCGCGTGTCGTTCCCCGACAATTAACGTGCCTGAGAAGAACTACTAGATTGTTTAGCAAAGTGAAACTATATGCATAAATCATTCTTTTTTTTGCTTCAAGAAGAATAGCATTGTAATGTCAACACCTACAACTAGTACTACTCGGTTTGTAAGAAACATTGTAAAAAATGTTTGGTACATTTTTATTTTCTCTATTGGTATCTGGTATCAAATTGACAAAATGTTTACACACTCTATTTGCATTATTTAATTGAATCGAGGTAATTTTAAATATACTTAACGTAGTAAATTTAAAAAGGTCAGTAATAAAATAAAAAAAGACAATAAAAACTGACTTGGAACCGTAAATGGAATTCTTAGATTCTATGAATTGATGTCCAATCATGGAACCTATTCCAGAGTCAAATTCCATTGATGGTTCCAAACCAATTTTTTCTGTTAGGGTACTCATTCCGGAGGCCAAACTGGAAAATGCACGTTTTACAGAATTTTACAGAAAAAAACTTGTAGCATTTATCATACTTAAAGAAACATTTGTCTGACTTCCCCTCGCAGTTCCTCATTACTCGACAATTGAGAAGTTCTCGCGAGACTATTTTTCAGCATGCAAGTGAACGGAGCCAGGGGAAAACGTCTTGAGAATTAGCGAGAAAAACGTGTCCAGACGAGAGGATGCGAGCTGGGCATAACAAGTGCGCAGATTCGCGGGAGAAAACCGAGCCGCTTGTAATGCAGAATGGAGCGCAACGACATGTGCAAGTGCATTCACGTAATAAGGGGCATACCGTCACGAAAGTCGCAGAGCCAGCATGGCGATTCGGAATGCGCAGTCCCATTTTGCCAATCAGCGCCCATTGTGTCAAATTATCGGACGATTTGAAGAATTTCGCTAGATATCAAATACGTACAAGTAATCCTGTCACGTATCAATAGTATCATACGTTTCTCTGCCTCTTAGATGTAACGAATAAGTGGATAATGGGCGATGAAAATCGATGGAGTCGTTCAATCATTAGGGTCCGTTTACATCGTTTGAGCCGGTAAACGATAACCTTTAGAGCGAATTTCTCCCGCAGATATTCCAAGCGGAAATTCCGTCGACGGTTAAACATTTCCGATAAACGGCGGAGGATGACTCTGCAAAGGTGGAATTGGAAACGCCGCTTTACGGCATAATTTCGCAAAGCGTAAAATCTTGATTGAAAAGCACATTCCTACTGCAACTGACTTCTAACACGTGCGTCTGCCATTAGCGAATGCCGGACTCTAATATCTTGCGCTATCTCCGGATCAGGCCTATAAATTATAACGCGGCGTTAAGCCCGTAGAAGCGGCGAAAAAAGTTTAAGCATCGAGATATTCCCTCGAGTCATGGACGGAAAAACGGCGAAGAATTTGAGCTGTGCCAGATAGAAAAGTGAACCCGAAGAATGCAGTCGAAGATTGGTTAATATCTTCAGCGGCGAAGCAACGTGTGAAAAGTCGCGCAGCCTATTTCCGACGCGGTCAAAACAATTAACCTGTATCCACCGACGCGTTGAATACAGTTTATTGTTTTCGCGTTCGCCGTCTCGCAGCGGTCTGACTGTCGAAAAAATGCAAACGGATTTTACGAGCATTACGACACACCATTACGGAGGGAAAATTGTCATCAAAAGTGCTATATTTTGTAGTATTTCGAGGACGGAGCTTCCAAAACGGTATAAACTACTATATTTTGTAGTAATTTGTGACAAATTTACTACAAACAAAAGAAGGATCAAATGCTTCGATTGTTAACAGTGTCGGTGGTGGGAGGAAAGTCGCAGGCTGTAAAACGCAAAGTCGCGAGTTCGAATCTCTGTGTGAAAATACTTTTTTTAAGAAATAGACTTCGTTTACTATAAAAATATAGTAATTTGAACTGAAAATAATACGAGAAAATTATGAGAAATACCAAATGTACCAAATACTAAAAGAGGAAGCTTCGTCCTTGGAATGCTATGTAATATAGTAATAAGACAACTTTTTTCTCCGTGTAGGAAAAATAAAAAAAATATAAATCGAATTTATTAGATTGAAGGGTAAGGTTTCGGGTGATTCGAGGGTATCATCGATTTGGGAGAGCGTCGATATCGGTGGGAAAAAGCTCGTGAATAAGTAAGTGGCACGAAATGATACGAGTAGAGGCAAAAGTTGCCAAGTGGGGATTTCAATGCGGTTTCGTGGGAGATCGTAGGGATGCGTTTTCTTTGGTTTGGGAAAAGCTTTTTTTAGATTTTATTTTTGTTACTTTATTTTTATTTAAAATAAAGTAAAGTAATCGGAAAAGTGAAGTAAAATAATCCAGTTGAAAAATTCCATTAGGATCAATTAGCAGTAGTCCTGAAGATCCTTTTAATTGTTAAATATATGATATTTGATGACAATGCATCTTATTTTGTTTCTATGGAATTTTTAACAGGGACCACCCGCACCCCAAAAGCCCCGTACAAACCACACGAAAATGCGTGCCGGAGATGCTCGTTCGGCGTCCTTGATCCCCGCCGCAGAACTACATTGTCTTACCACAGTACTACTTTTCACATGCAATATTAATTATTCTAATCTATTTGTGACATCGCGCTAATACGCGGAAGCCTCCGCGACACAGTAAAATCTATCTGTACAAAAACAGTGTTTATCAGTATCACTTTTCTTTCGTTTCCTTTTGGACTTCTCATTGCCATTTGCCGACTTCATTCATCAATTTGCTTAAAAGTTGGAAACTGTTTTTTTTGGACTGAAGTAGAAAACACCAATTTTCCACCCAAGTGTGGAAAATGTGGATTTTTAACACTAGTGTAGAAAACATCAATTTTTAACACTGGTATAGAAAATGTCCATTTTTAACACTATTATAGAAAACGTCGATTTTCCACACTGGGGTAGGAAACATCAATTTTTCACACACGCGTAGAAAACGTCAAGTTTCCGCACTGGTGTAAAAAACATTAATTTTTCACATACGCGTAGAAAACGTCAAGTTTCAGCGCTGGTGTAAAAAATGTCGATTTTCCATACTAGTGTAGAAAACGACGATTTCCCACACTGGTGTAGAAAACATCAATGTTTAACACTGGTATAGAAACATCAATTTTTAACACTAGTGTAGACAATGTCATCTTTCAACAATAGTGTAGAAAATGACAATTTTCCACACTAGTGTAGGAAACGTTACATTTTCACTCCGATTCGTAAAATAACACGTTTCCAACAGGGCAAAAAACGTCATTTTTCCGCTCTGCCACTCGACAAAAAAGTCGCAGTTTGTTTTTCTTTTCGCGTTTCTTTTTGCAATCAACAAACAATGTTTCACATTGACAAATGAACCAATCCAACGGACAAATGAATGAAAACATAGACAAAGGTCACAAAAATGCGACGAATACGTACCTCATTATCAAAGAACCCAACATCGCGGAACGTAAAACATGAAAATCACGAAAAAGTTGCATTAATAAAGTCAACTCAAGTTTTCCCAAACTGAAACTGAATTCTTAAAAAAACACCTTTGCGATAAACAAAAATAACAAAATTAATAACAGAAAAAAGAATTTTTTTTCAGCACATTCCTCCAGCTCTTTCGTTCATTTTTATCACTCACCGCCTGTTGTATAATGCAAAATACAGTTTCACAGTTTATTATTTTGTCCTTGGAAGTAAAAAAACTGACCCGAAACGACGAAATTCGAATTCCAAAAAAACCTCGCGATTTTCGGGTTCGAAAATCGCGCGTTTCGCCGCTTTCTCGACTTCCGACGAAGAAGTGCCAAAGCGGACGCGCGAGCTGGCTTTTTTAACGCCGTTTACGTTGATGTGTGAATGTGTGCGTGTAACGCAACTTACTGCACATCCACGGCGATATAATGCTCTTCATTATAATAGCTTTATCGTATCCATAACGACAATCGTGTCACAACAAGGGATGTCAGCAAAAAGCGGAGAAGAGCGGAAGTCGATGGCCAATTTGCGGCGAGGTGATAAAAGTCGATTGTTACTTTTTTTTCTTTGTCAAAGGAAGAAAAATGGAAAGCTTTTAGACGTCGATTTAGGTGATTGATTGAGGCGAAGTAAAAAGTAAAAACTGTCCAATGCACAAAAAATAAAGAACTCTTTTGCCTGTATATCGGGCGCAAAGTGGTTCTTTTCCGCCCGCGGGTGCAAAATGACTGGGTGGAAAAGTGACATTTTTTGCACTAACAAAATTTCACTTTTCTGATCACACTCAAAAAGGTGATTTTTTATGCAGATAAAAAATCACCTTTATATCTGCATAAAATCACTTTTTATCTGCATAAAGTTTTGTTTAGACTTTTAGTTTCCAAGATTTTGGCGGTTTTTCTTGGCACTTTTTCGGAACTGTCTTAGAATAATTGTTAGACTTTTTAGAAAAAAGTCTAACAGTTATTTCAAGAATGCTTAGACTTATCATTTTTCTTACGTTTCTGGTTTTTCGTTTCGTATTCCGACAAATACAATGTCAGTTTGGGTAACTGGGTGATTGTAATTATTGTGACAATTCTTCGAACTTGTCCAGAAAATTACTTCCTGCAAACAAGACCGTGAAATAACTCCACTTCAAGGCTAATGGGGACATAAAAACAAAGCAAATACGAAACTCTACTTACTTGCGGTTTAATCGAGTATATTCAACGACTTGTAAATTCAGTTCTTTTACAAGAACAGTTCGATTTTCTCACTGTTTTAAGAAGTTCGTTAAAGTAGAAGATCATATTTAAAGACGCGATGAAAGAGAAAAGTTTCCCTTCGATTTCGAAGTGAGAAAGAAACCTTTATAATATTTTTATAAATATTATAACAAATATTTATAAAAAAATTTGCATTTTGCCAAAATTATGAAACCATAAAATAAAGCAGTTTCTCCGATCTGATTCAAAATGGAGTTTCCCCATTATTCTGCATCTCCAATCCAGGTTAAACCCAATCTGTTTAAAATATAACACAAAATAAAGCTTTCTTAAAAATAAAAGTTTATTTAAAAAACGGCAACGCGGTCGTCTCGTATAATACATCGATATCAAAATCTTTCGTCCGTTACAAAGTGCTCATTCGCAAATTTGTTCATCCAGACACGTCTTCTCGTAAGGGTTGACGCCCGCCTGGAAAAGCTCCAGGTTCTCCTTGAATTCGTTGATACACGTGATAAAATTTGCGTCCGGGTGCTTCTGTCTCTCTTCCTCCGTGGGTGCCACGTACTGAAGAGTGTAATTCGACTTGCAATCCTCGTCCCCTTTACTCGTTTCGGAATCATCTGAAATCAAACGATTCTCAACTCCCATTCCTTTCCGCATTGTAAAAATTGCATTTTTATACAAGTACAATCGTATAAAAATGTTTGGACTTTGATTCAACCTGTTGGGACTTCCACACTGGTGCCAATGGTGTGCAAGCTCAACTTCTTGTACTTGGCGCCCCCTTTGGTGTGTTCGTCGAACCAGTCTCTAAGTTCCTGTAGCGTGATCCCCTCTATCGTCCTGACGTCTTGTTCCCTCCGATCGAATATGAGCTTATCCGATTCGATCTCCTCCCAATTCCTCCTGAACTCCTCCTGGAGCTCGTTGTCCGCGTTCCTCTTCAGCTTGATCAGCGACTCCTTGACGCTGCCGAACTCCTCTTCGGACATGTTGCGCAGTTCCTCCTTGAACGACAGGATGAAGTTCTCGATCCGGTCGTCGACTGTTTCCGTCGAGAACTTGTTCGCCTGGGTGTTGACGTTCACCAGGAAACCGTGCACTCCATAAGTGTCCAGTGGCGTGCAGCTGACGATGTAGCCGAGTTGCTCCTGGGTCCTCAGTTGGTTGAAGAGAGGCTCTTCCATGATTAACTGGAGTCGGGGGGTTTTTATTAGGCGAGCAGATTTTTTGGTTTAGGCGAGGAAGGAACGAGAGAATTTAATTACCAACCAGATGGTTGGTAAGAAATAACCAGGTTTCTTGGTCAGGAAATAGAGTTATAAGAAGAAGTAAGAGGAAGGATGCAGAATTTCATGATCAAAGAGTTAGTTTCTAAGAGATAACCAGGTTTCTGGTTCAGGAAATAGAACTGTAAGAAGGAACGACAGAATTTCATGATCAGCCAGTTGGTTTCTAAGAGATAACTAGGTTTCTGTATCAGGAAATAGAACTATGAGGAGGAACGACAGAATTTCATGATCAGCCAGTTGGTTTCTAAGAGATAACTAGGGTTCTCGATCAGGAAATAGAACTATAAGGAGGAACGACAGAATTTCATGATCGGCTAGATGGTTTCCAGCGAACAACTACATTTTCTGCTTGAGAAATTAGGATTACAAGATCAAAGAACGACAGAATTTCATTGAAAAATCCTAGGAAACGGCAGACTTACCGTCAACAGGTCCGCGATCACGATGTCCTTGACCCTCCGGTATTCCGACTGGTAGTAGTTCATCACGATGGAGTTGGTGTCGGTTTTGTCCATGTTCCGGACCTTGAAGTAGCTCTCCCCGGGCGGGATCTTGAACACCCGGATCTCCGGGTGCCGTTCCCGCGGCAGTGGCGCAAAGTCCAGCAGCTCGACGCACTGCTTCGCCAGACAGATCACCGATTTTCCGGTCATGTTGCCCTGTGCGTGGAATTTTACGTGCAGTTCGCGCGTCAGTTCCTGGCAAAACTGCAGGAACTGCTCGTAGCTTATTTTCTGGACTGCTGCGTGCTTCTCGACAGTCGACCAGCCAGCTTGTAGGATGATTTTCAGCCTGGAGTCTCTGGAAAGTTAATTAAAATTATATTGACAGTTTATATTATAGTTAAATCTGTAATAGAAATATTCATACAAATTAATTGTATTAATATTTGGGGGTAGAAGTGGGGGTGAAAGAAACTTTACTTAGTCAGATTCTTAGGCTTCAGGAAGTGGTTGTAGTAGAGCCGCAGTTCCCGTTCCTTGATTATGCTGAAATAGTCCTCCTTGACAAGAGAGCAGAACTTGGCGACGTACTCCATCACGGTTTTGAGAAGTAGCTAAAACAGAAGGGATTTTTCAGGATATCCAGTAGACCCTTTAAGTCAAGAGTCTACTGGAAATCCTAGAAAAAAGGGAGTTTACTGGAATTTTCTCGTTGAACCCGTAGAAGTCGAAGCGCAGTCCTCTCCTCGTCGGCGTCACCTTGTAGTCTAGCTTCGCGGTGGTCGAGTGGTAAATGTCCTCTATCAGCAGCAGTGTCAGAACCTTCACGTAGAGGTCGCCCATTACGCAGCTGCAAAAGTCATGGGAACTTAGACTCTTGGGGATAAATTGGGAGATAATTAGAAGCATTGAAAAGAACTACAAAAATTGGAATTGGAAAAGCAAAACCAACTTTTCGATGGACTTGCAAAGCAACGGCGTGACCAGTTTGACCCTGATGCATGCATCTGGCAGTCTGAATTTAGGGTCCATCCGGAACCAGACGTCCAGCTTCTCGTCCCCGTAGATCTTCGTGGGGTACTTTGGCACGCACTCCGGCAGTGGCACCATCGAGAAGTCCTCGGCGATGAACATGTTCGGCTCCGGCAGGTGGTACTCCGGGCGGGGCGCGATCGTCTTCCAGCGCTCGACCCACCTCTCGGGGATGTCCTCCACCTGGTACTCCGTGCCGAACCAGGGCTCCTTCCGGACCCAGCACTCGTTCTCGAAGCTCTTCTTCTGGATGGTGATGTTCACCTTGGTCGGGGTGATGGCATCCAGGCAGCGTCGGATCTCCTCCGGGTTGTACTCGAAGTAGAGGCAGCTGCCCCGGATGTAGTCCTTCGGCTCGAAGTAGTGCATCGACTCGCTTAGCAACTCGACGTTGTCCACTGCACTCTGCTCCTTCTCGAATCTGGATGCGAATCGCAAAAGAATTCTCATCCAAATCTCAACGTATCGATAAAACGGAATTTTTTCAGTAAACCAAACTTCGAGAGCAAAGATACACACACCAACTCATTAAAAAACATTTTTCTCAACATGTCATGTCGAACTTTTTTGTATTTTTTGCTTTTTTACGGAATTATAGCGTTACAACGATAGTTCAACGATAGCCTTGGTAAAGATCCACCAGGTGGCGCACGATATCTCCTCGGTTCCCAAAGTAGGTGGCACCACCTACTACAGTTGGGAATCAGCGAGACAGAGCGCCACCTGGCGTGGATTTGCGGAACGAGGGATGCACCTGAAGGACATCTTCTCGATTTTCTCGAGCTCATCGTAGATCCTCTTCTGGGGACCGACTTGCTTGAGCATGTTGATGTACGAGAAGACCTCGTCGCAGATCTCCTCGATGTGGTTGTAGCCCTCGTCGGTGACGGAGAGCACCAGGATGTAGAAGGCGTACATGCTGTTGCTCTGGAAGCCGCTCTCGTCGTTGCCGCAGACGAGTTCGATGCACCACTTCTTCTTACGCAGGTAGCTGATCAGGGAACCGCGACCCTCGTAGCCCATTATGGAGGTTATGTAGTCCAGAGGCTTGAAACGGTACAAGTGCAGGATAGGGGGCAGCACCCACGTGAACTCGAGCTACGATCACATTTCCCGTTAGACTTTCAGTTAAATTTCGCCTATTTTCAGTTTTGGCTGAAAATAGGCAAAGTTTAACATTATTTTGTGGGATAGTGCAAAGTCTGACGAGCTTCCGGTTTGGGTAGTTCTATTCTTCAATTATTGTGCAACAAGTTGAAATTTTGTCAAAGTAAGAAAACAAAATGGAATATATATTTGCATTGACCTTTTTCACGTCTTTGACAGACTTCATTTTTACGATCTTGTGGAAACTAGACGAGTCGAAGGATTCCGGCTCGATGTATGGGGAAAAGTCGTTAGGTGGCAAGTCGTTGCTGGGAATTTCGGTGAAGTATTTGACTACCAGGTCTTCCAAGACATCCAGTGATAACCTTGCCTGAAAAGTAATTTTCGGTTCCAGTACTTTTCGACAACTGTTTTTCAAATCAAAAATTTCCCCAGTGTGATATTTTCACCCTTTTATGGCTTCTTCAGTATTCTTCACCTGTATTGCCAGTGTCATTCGATGACCACTGTAGTGCCTCTCGCGGAATTTGTGCAATTCCTCGTACAACTCGTCTTCCGAGACATTGTCTTTCAGAGATACTTCGTTTCCCCACTGGAATATCCTGACCGGATTACCTTCTCGTGCAAAGTCAGATATAAGTTGCTCCTTTCTGGTTTCGTCGTCTGATCGGGATATCTGGAATTCTATTAGAGGATAACAGTTAATGGGAGAGGAACATTTCAAAAAGTCTTTCGGATATTCCAATACAATAGGAAAATGTCTTTTCCCAAAATAAGGTTAATTTTTTTTCTTTTTTTTTGATTGACTGAAAATTTAATTTAATGGTGTTGCAGATGTTTCAACTGGACAAAATTGTGAAATTGTAAAATTTCGTCCAGTATAAACGAACCGCTATCAACTGCTTTTCGTTCCCTTTCGATCGCGTCCCTCTGCATCAGAGGGCTTATGAAGAATTGCGAAAAACGGTCCAGACTTCCCACGAGGTACTTCTCGTGGATTTCCAAGTAGAAGGTCGTGGTCTCGCATTCGGTCCAAGCATTGTCGTGACCTCCCTTCTTCTGCAAGTAGGCTTCCAGCTCGTTTTCCTAGTGAACATGTTCAGTGTCATTATTAGGGAGAAAAATGAAATTAAAATTACGAGTGGCGACGGAAGATCGATTTACTATCTTGATTTTGAAAGCAACGATTGCTTTCATAAGATATTTCATTATTATGCATTATTACTGACTAAAATGTTAAACAAATAATACAGACAGATTAAATATATTTTGACAATCAATAATTTATCTTCATTCAAATCATATTTTTTCCTTTGATTTGAGTGAATAGTTTTTTAAATAATTAATTTAAATCAATTGATTTTAATCATACAGGATTGTAAGAGAATTTGAGAAAAGTTATTGAAATGGCGGTTGGAATTACTTTTGGATATTTTTTTGAGCCCATGAAAACCATATGTTCCAAAAAATGAGCCAGTCCTGGAATTTTCGGTGGATTGCTGAAACTGCCCACTCCTATTGTCAGAGCACAAGCTGCCTAAAAATACAAATCAATTATAAATCAATCAAATAATTATTTCGATAGGTAATTATTTCTTTGTCTGTATCTTTATTTGAAATGTGAAAAGAAGTTTCAATTAACACAAAATTATATTTTATGAATTTTTTAATTATCATATTCATTTTTTTTATTTTTTATATTCTTTTTGCATTGTTACTTCAATTTTATTTATTTATTTATTTAGGCAACAGCTAAACGCTGATTGGCATACATCGTATAATGTAATTTACAACAATTTTTTTATAGTTATTTGTACATTTCTCATTATCTGACATAATTATCACAGCATTGGTTCAACACTATAATATTGTTAACGATGAGTATGTTGATTGCAGGTGAAATTTTAATGAAACATTTTGATCTCTTAAAAAGAATTAAATGATTTGTTTATGTTAAATTATCAATTGATTGATTGGATCGAAATTTGCCATTTTCTCGCTGTTTGGGTCGTGCTTCTTGTCTTCTGACATTTCGTCCTCGTCACTCGAACATTCGCAATCAGTGCCATCTTCATCTGAGCTTTCTTCGGAATCCTCGTCAGTACTTTGTATCGTTCTCTTTTCAGATTCCTTGTCAGATTCCTCGTATTCAGTTGCATTCTCCTCATTGTAAATTTCAGCTGCAAATAAAAAATTTTGTTTAAGGTGAAACGTTAATCGAAGTTACTAGAACTGGGGTCTTTCTTTATTGCATTCTTAAAACATTAGAATTTCACTTGAAACGAAATCAATACATTTTCTCACTCCGGGAGAATATCGTAGTCAATAAGAAAATGTTTTTTGTTGTATATTTTTTGCTAATCAATGTACCGTGTTTTCGAAGTGGGAAAACAAACGCGGTACATTAATAAACATTAAGAGAATGTTTTAAAATCATTTTTAATTAGATAATCGATATAATATCCGTAATAATTAGAAACACCCTAACTCCGTG